>JARKHS020007952.1:0-127352 GCA_030143305.2 Amblyomma americanum | reverse complement strand
CTCCAGGTAATACAGGCAGAAGCAGATTATTAACGATGCAAGCTCTCCTGGCTACATTCAAGCAGTTGTAGTTTTAGGTTATTTAACAAGATATTATGTCTTTAAGAGCTGGAAATATGTGTATGCAACCTCTAAGCTTTCGCTTATATTCGATGCGCCTTGTCTTACTGAAGAACACTCAATAAAGTTTCTCGATGCAACTAGTCCTGAGCACATGTTGTGAACTAAAAAGAGAGACTAAATTGCTCCATGATCAGTCGATCTTTGGAAGCAGTCATATATTTCAAAGAATCTTCCTGTAAGTTTAAGGAAGCATATATTGCAATCATTTTTTCATCCGTAAATATAATCAGAATTCGTTGTGCGGTATTAATAAATGCATAAATAAAAAGCCTATTTTTGGGACATTAAGAGGCACTGCGAGCTATCGAAATCAGACACGTTGTGGCAAACACTACAAGGTATCTTACCAAACAGAAAATACTACCTTTGGTGAGCAGGGCAAAAAGATCGAATATTACGCAAAAGCTTTTACAAGCACAAAGTCGGTTATATTTTTCAACATAAAAAGACAGCATATCGAAAACTCGAAGTCATTTGGCGCTTCATAAAGCAGATACCGAATACCTGTTCTTCCGAAGGCATACGTAAAACTGATAATTTCGACCCAAAAATTTTGCCATAGGCATGAAATGTTGCCGCGTATGTATACACCCAAACATTTGATTTTTTTCACGCAGTCATCCCATACCACGGCGTTTCTTATGGACGCGATCGAGTCCTATATTTTAAAAACCCTTCCAATTTAGTCCTGATATACATTTGTAACAGGTCGTGTGCTTCCAACAACTACTATGATATATGACTTTTTGTATAGTATCCTGATATATTACAGTGTGTTATGTCTGCGAAATTTCACTCTTGAATGCAATACCATCAAACAGAAGATAACAGAATTAAAAATGGATGACAAAGACTTCGATATACAAAAATTGCAGTAGATGAGCTTCCCTGTAAGCATGAAGCAAGAATACATTCCAACGACGCCAGTCACGTGGCTCTTGTGTGACGGGCT
This sequence comes from Amblyomma americanum, assembly GCA_030143305.2. Lineage (NCBI taxonomy): Eukaryota > Metazoa > Arthropoda > Arachnida > Ixodida > Ixodidae > Amblyomma > Amblyomma americanum. The sequence continues at coordinate 126,277 of JARKHS020007952.1, read as the reverse complement.
GCCCGCCGACGTTCTGGCAGCGCTTCGCCCGGTAGGGGTTGCTAGGCCTAAGCAGCTTCGTATCTAAACACCACCGACCGTAGCTTTTCAACTTGCCACCACCTCCTGCGACAGATGCAATACTGCTAGCCGCACGCTATAAATTGAATAATCTCTCATTCAAATTGATGCAGATATCCGCAAAGCCGTCGGCAGCAAAGCACGCCACGCGTAGGCTGCTGCTAGGCTTTAGTTTGGTTGGCTGCATCGCATAACAGCAATGTATAGCAGTCAGTTAGTAGAAGAGACCGAATACCAGAATCAAGCACCATCTTTTACGTCGTCACGTCGTTCACAGCGTTAGCATTTCCAGCAGGTCGTCAAGGCCGCGAATCCGTGGCGCAGCCATCCCGTCATCGCGCTTGAAAAGCAATGGAGGGGCGTAAGGACCGGCAACACTTGATGGGACGCAGCGTGCCGTTTCCCATACGAATGACCGGCACAAATAGAGTTCGATATACTTCGCGACGTTCCTGTGCTTTTACACGAGATTTTCAAGGGGATAAATACTTTCGAATACCCGCGTGCTCGAATTTGATGTTTATTTTTTTTCTTGTTCTAGAATTTGTCGGAATGAATGAATGAAAAACTTTATTTGTTTCTTTAGGAAGTAGTAGCGGTAGAGGACGAAGTCTTCGTCTTGAAGCTTGGGTCCTCCTTGGCCGTGGGTGGGCCCCTAGTCCAGGGCTCCAGGCTCCACTGAGTCGGGCCACCTCGCTTGCATGTGCTATGAGGGCCCTTTGGACCCCTAGCTTGCAGCTGGTGAGCCTGTTCTCCCATTGCTCCGCACTTGGTGTTTTGTGTTTGTGGAATGCTTGATTTCTTCCGCACTCCCATGTGACATGATATAGTGTTGGTTTTGCTCCGCACCACGGACAGTTGGCGCTATACTGTGTGGGGAGCATCTTGTTTAATATGTATAAGTTTGGGAAGGAGCCTGTTTGCAGTCTTCGCCATCCTGTGGCTTCCTCCTTGGATAATGCTTTATGTGGTGGGGGGTATTGGAATCTTAGCCCCTTATATAGGTTTAATAATTCCGAATAGCTGTCCCCGCAATTAATCTGGGGCCCCTTCGGGGTTAATGACGTTCCTGCTCGGCTGGTCATTCCTCGAGCTAGGTTGTCTGCCCCTTCGTTGCCCCTGATCCCTGCGGGACTCGGTATCCAGATTATGTTGTGTATTGGTCGTCCCTCAGGGAGCAGAGCTCTACTGAGGATCTTGAGTGCCGTGCTGCTAATTCTGCTTCTAGTATAGTTCCGGCACGCCTCTTGTGAATCCGTTAAGATGTTAAGGGGTCTCCCTGTCCTATATCCTTCATTCGCTGCCAGGGCGACAGCAATCTCCTCTGCCTCCGTTTTGTTAGATACTTCGGCTGTGAGGGTTGTGATATGTTCTCCGTGGTAATTTACAACTACTGCTACCGCGCTATTTTTGTGTGTTTGGGGGTATAGGGAGGCATCAGTGTAGACTGTGTTGTCCCGATGCCCCATGTTCATCTGATAAAATTCTGCCCTAACCTGTCTGCTGTTAGCATAGAGGTTTGGATCCATGTTTCGGGGGATAGGTTGTATGCATAGCTTCTTTCTTAGCGGGTCTGGTATTGCGGCCCTGCTATTTTGTAGCTTTTCTGTCGGAAGATATATTGCTCTGTGCTACAAGCAGTGCTCCACCTTCAAGCCATGTATAAAGATATCTTGGTTTCAAACGAACAGCAGTCCGCAGCCATGGGCGAATCCACATTTAGCTTGTTTTTTCTTGCTGTTCACAAAATACATACAAGCTTTCGAAGAACCAATTTAGCCCCTACTCTCTTAAAATGAATCCTTATGTTTCTTCGAAAGGCATCGCTGGGAGACGATGTACAAGAAGAAGTGGACCCAAATGTCCTTATCTATCGTGCGCCAGCGCTGCCTTTCGTCGAATGATGAGTTCCAACCAATTTTCCGAGCAATATAGGTTGGTTATTTACTCTGGCAAGTTGGCTGACTTTGTCCTAACTGTGTAGATCTGGTGCAGATAAAGATGCACAAGAAAAGTTAAAAAAGGCCGACAAAACGATGAAAGAAAGTAGAGTTTTGTAAAATACTAGGAAATATAAAAAGGTAAATAATAGAAAGTCTGCGCGGGAATCGCACCTGCAACGAACAAGACGAGCACGGCTTGCCTTGTGAAGCCGTAGTGCTACTTTTAGATAATGAGCAGATGATCGATTAATAAATCACCAATTTTTTTTTCAGATTTCCTACAAAGCGAGAACAATGCCAGGGCCAGCAGCAAAAAGACGTAAATTAGCAGCTTGAGAAATTGTGCTGCCTCTTATTTGGGCGGTTAATGAGACCTTACGATACAACTTGCTAATTAGAAAAAATGGTTGATGTCCGCAGAAATAGCACAAAACATAACTTGTATATACGCTGCAAAGGCACAGTCAGAGATACGATTTCTCACACATGTATATAAAGACGAAACTATAAGCAATGTGATAAAAGAAATAACAGAAATAGACACAGTTTGGTGTATGTAGTATGCACAGTGAGAAAATTGCCGCACTTACGTCATGTGGCACAAACATATTCTATGTTCTCAAAACATAAATAGCACAACCTCACAGCAGGAACAACAGGAGCATACGTACATGTAACGGATATATGGTGATATAGAACTATATTTAAAGAAATCACCAATGAGAGAAATCGCCATTAGAAGCGGAATATTGAAATTTGTTGTACGATCACGACAAATTCCTTTGCATGATCAGTGGTTAAGTACTCTACTATAGGCTAAGACGGAAGATGTATGCGTGAACAAACTTTTTGTAATCTATTCTCATCACAATCTTTGTCTATACTCCAACTGCCTAAACTATTAAGCGGTTTTGAAAGAGTATGACTTGTTGAAAATTGTAGCTACAGCTCTTTCTATGCCTGATACTATGTAGAAGTTGGGACGTTTTATTCATGCTGCGCGCTTTAAGAATGTAGCTGCAACAATTTCTTCAGCTCTATTTGAATTTTACCAATATTTAAATTAACAAATATGCTGAATAGGAAGAATATCAAGTTTTGTAAACATGCTGCGTGTTTGGGCGTCGTACGAAAGCAAAAGCTACGAGGAGCAAATGCAGTGCTTTATATTACAACATTTATCCTGGAGGAATCGTTTAGTGAATTCTAGAAAGTGTACCACATGCCTTCACTGGGATATTTCGTGTACGATCGATACGATCATCACTGGTTAAGTGTTTGCTGAAAATTATTGCTAACGTTTTTTTCTCTGTTATGATGTCTAGAACACTGTATGCACGGTGTAAGTTTAAAATAAAGTTTACAGGCTTTTGTTCTGATGCAAATAAAACGGCCTCTGCTTTCCCTTCCTTATTTTTACGAGTTTTTTTCACTCAATGGAGACAAGTTTTATAGGATAATGCCCAACTTCTATAAGATCGATTAACTGGAGAAAAATACGTATAACGCTCGCGTAAACTATTAAACATGATGTCCGTAATCGTAGTTTTATCGCTAATTTGGATTTTGATAAATGACAGCTCTATAATTCTGCCATACGGAAATCTCTCTGTCGGGCTTTGCAAAGATGTGCGTTTTGCCCGAATAGCAACACTGCATTTTCTGAGGTTTAGGTATAATTGAAGAAGTATAAAATGGTGCGCTGAGAGAGTCACGCTGTTCTAATTATTGAATGAAGTGCGTGGCTTCATAGTGGTGAAGGCATTTGAAAAGCCGATAAGCATGGCTAATGTGGATATCTTGCGCGGCTATCTATAGGCCTTTCGAAAGACCAGATTTCGGAATGAAACAAAATTTGTTCCGATGCTTGTCCAAAAGAGCCTGCATCAAAGGCGAACTAACTATTTATGGCCTCGGGTTGGATTCGAACCTGGCGTGGACCGAAGAGCTTCGCTTCTCGGTGCCTTAGTGGAATCGGTCATCCCCACAGCTTTCTTAATCATTCCTAAGAAGGTTTTTAAGAGCAAAAATCGGATCATACTGATGCCTCAAATCACCGGGCTGCATAATACCAGCCTACAGTGCACCCTCCGACCACTTCACCACCATCACAAGCAACCTTTCTGTCCGCTTGTTAAACATTGAGCCTCTTGCGCTGTGCTTTGGAAGTCATCTCTATCAATTTTCAGGCTGCGACTTGCACGTGTCAGCCCAAGCTATAACTGGTGTCCAGTTTCAAGCCTGCGCTTGATTGCACCTGGTCCAATGCTTGATAAAACATGACATCTCATTTCATCAAGTAGGAGAGTATATCATATGATTTAAGAATTGAAATCATGACATGCAACTTTACTCCCCCCTTGTGAAACTACGAGCCTATCGTACTCTCGGACTGGCTTGCGCAACAGCACGCAGAGGTAAACGCAAAACTGCAGCGCGTGCTCTGGCTTCCATGGCTGCGCAAAGAGGTCGCAAAGAGCGCGCCACGAGTTTATGGGTTAAGCAAATCGGAGCCCACTTGTTTACGCATGCCCCTTGGCAACAATGGCATTGATGGGACGTTAATTTATTAATCCCCATTCGTTTGAGCGCGCAGCGTCCATTTAGTGGTCATTCCTTTACAGCCGCCGCACTGGTTTGGTGGTACAAGAGAATATTTTTGCAAAATGCAGGCGCTCACATACAAATAACGTAAGCAAGGCAGCAATGTGGGCTTGATGGCTGTACATTGTCCTGTGTCCGTCGTTTCACTTGTCGTTTTTTTTTTGTGTAGAGCGTTATTGCCAACAAATGACGTTTTCGAGTTATTTTGATGTTACCGATAAAACCCGGACGGCCGATGTTTGACAACTGATTTGTACTCATAATCTAAAAATGAACCGTTACTTTCCCACGCTGCATACCTTTCATGAATTTCCCCGCATGTGGGCTTATAGCGCTCGCAACAAGAGGTCTAGACTAAATTTTACTCATCGTATTGCGTGCCTTGCTACTCTTTAGCGACATCCAAACCGAGTGCGCCTCCTTTGGAGTTCTTGTGAGGAAAGCAGCATTATTCATATTCCGGTGGCGGAAATATTGCGTTGATTGCTTATTTTAAGCGGCGTTGGCAAGATGTACAATCTTGGACGAAAATGAACAGCATGATATTGTCCGACAAAATATGTATCCTTGCACTCCGTCGATAGACAAAGCGCTGGTATTCTTTCGGGCCACAGAGCACTAAGTCCTCTAGCGTTTCTTTCCTTTTCATAGCACTGCACTGCATGACCACTCCAATTTTTTTGCGAAAAGCGGAATTACTGGGCGAAGTAGACACTGAACACGTCGGGCAGCTCGTTGCCGTTTACACGCTTCCTCTTCATCGTTATCTTTAATTCTTCTTTTTCTTCAACCCGACGATTTATGAGCGAACTTGAGGCCATAATACATCGCTGGGAGCTAGGTTTTTCATCAGTATATTCTCAAAATATTCATCTTCAGTGTTGCAATTAAATTTCCTGACGAAGTTGCTATTTTTGTTGAACGTAAGCCAATTAGTTTGGTTACGGGTTGTCCTAAATTTTCTATACAGAATACTAGTTTTCTGGTTGATTTCTAGGAATTCATCTGTAAGCCATGGCGCATGTTTCTTTGAGTTTTTTGTAAATTCTGTCTAGAGGCGGGTGTAAACTGGGACGACAGAATGGCGTGTTGTGCATCAATGGCGTTTATAAACGATGTGCTTGGCGTGGTAATGGGTAGACTGGCAAGATAGTGAGAGGCAACCCTGCATATGTGCCGGAAATGTGCTCTCAGTGCGTCAACTGTTAGGTAGAGATTCGATACTCCTGGGCGATGAGTACAGACGCGGCAGTAGAGGCACATTTCGGCAATCGTATGCAAGTCCGGAGAGCTTGAGCTTGAACTGCTTGCAGACTTCGTATGCTTATTTTTCGAATGTTTCCATGTGCGGGGATGCCTTAGCGAAGAAACCCCATGAATAAGTCGTTGTAGAACTGCATCATCGACGACGCTGACGCTACCCACGAAAGGCGAGAACGTGAGACATCGCTGTCATTCTCTTTTTTTTATGCATGAAATATAGGAGTCCATGATTGATTTCGGTCGATGATTACTCCCAGAAATCGATGGCTCTTTGCGTACGCCGTTGCCGTGCCGTTTATGCATACGGTATAATCAGACATGTTTTAGCGTGTAAAGGCAACAAGCGAGCACTTTTCGGTTGAAATCTGTAAGCCTTGCAGATTAGGGTAGGCCGCAAGAATACTTGATGCCTTTTGAAGCCTTGCTCGAACTTCTGGGCGCGTAACGCTAGCTGCCTAGATACAGATGTCATCCGCATAGATTGAGAGTTGCGCCGACTGTGGTAGTATGTCGACAAGCCCGACAAGTGTCAGGTTTAACAGCGTGGACTAAGCACTCCACCCTGCGGTACTCCACGGGAAGTGAAATGAAAAGAGGTTGGGCCATCCTCAGTCTGTACAAAGAGAGATCTCTTGGATAAATAACTACGTATCCAGCAGAACACTCGATCACCAAGCTCGGCAGCCTCCAGAGCGTCCAAAATAGCCTGGTGAGTTGCATTGTCGTATGCGCCCTTTATATCCGGAAACAATGCCGCGGTGAAGTGCTTCAAATGTTTTTAGCGCTGGACGGATGACACTAGGTCGACCACGTTGTAAATAGAGTCCACGTCGAAACCCGGACATTATGGCCGGATATATACGGCAGCGCTCCAGGCACCCCTCAATACGTAAAAGTACCATCCTTTCCAGTACTTTGCCAACGTACCTAGCGACGCAAGTGGACGGTATGATGTCAGGTCAAGTGGAGATTTGCCTCGTTTCAGGAGGGGAACTACACGACTGGACTTTCACTCGTATGGAACTGTGCCCTCATTCCATGATTTGTTGTAATACTCCAAAAGGACACGTCTAGCTTTTTGTCCAGGGTTTGCAAGTGCAGAGTATGGCACACCGTCGTGTCCCGGCGATGATGACCGCCTGCAACAAGCCAGCGCGGCGTCAAGTTCCTCCACTGAGAAGGGAAGGTCCATCCGAGAATCCCGAGAAGGGGGAACATCGCTGCAATGCAGCGTTGCGAATGGGGTGAATGGTCCTGCTACACTAGCGCAGAAATCCTCAGCTACCTCGACCTCGCCACGTCGTTAATAGAATGCGAGATACTTGAAAGTGTGAAGCTGGTGTGGGGATGTTCGGACGCCACGAACGACATTCCAGATGCGTGACAATGGTTTCTGTGGATTAAGTGTTTCACAGATCCTCGCCACTTTGGCGCCCGTACAATCCCCGCGTGCTTCTTTCAATAACTGGTATCAAGAAGAAGATCAATTTATCGCCGATAGACCTAAAACAAGTAGCTCTTGAATATTTCCATGAGCACCTTGGTAACCGGGTGCACGTCTACATTGATGGCTCAGTGAACCCTACCAGTTCTTCGGGCTCCGTGATCATTACCGCAAGGACTACATAAATTATAGTTAGGATAGCTCACCAGACTTCTTCGACGGAATCCGAACTCACCGCTCTTCGTATCGCCAGTCAAGACATCAATCAGCAGCGACCTCAGCAGTGGTCTATTCTCACAGATTCCAAAGCTGATCTCCGAGGCTTACAAGCTGCTCTTCCCCGTAGAGCCCATGAACAACTGGTCGCCGTGATCCGACAACTACATCACTGTGCTATAAATAAAGGAAACGACATTATCTACCAATAGCTACCGGGGCGCAGCGGCACAGCAGGCAATCACCGCGCGGATGAGGTCACGCGAACCACGACAGCGATTTTGTGTCGAATTCCTTTTTGAGATCAGACGCAGCGGGCAGGCTTCGCGCTCTTGCGTGGGACATAACGCTTGCCACGTGTAATTAAGGCCAATTTTCCAATGCATGTTTAAAAATCTTGGACCCAGTTCTGAAGCTGCGGCTTCCATCCGGCCTACCACGACGTGAAGAAACTTTGCCTCGTCACCTGTGGCTTGGTGTAGCTTTCACCAACGATTACGCGTTCTTAATCGGTATGGCTTAGAGCCCTGCATGTGCCATCTCCGGGTATGTCGAGATTATATCTCACATTATTTGTGACTGCCCTGCCTATAGCTCCGAAAGGAAGTCGCTCTGACGTGCGCTGGAGCGTCTAGATCTATGCCCACTGATAGAAATGAAGATTCTCGACCACTCGCCCCGGTAAAGGCCTCCAAGGCACTGCTGCGCTTCTTACGAACTCCGTGCCTGCACGATAGGCTGACTTTTACGAACGCTGACTTTCATAGTGACTCTCCTTTCTCTTTCATTTTTTATCCTCTCACCCCTTACCCCCCGTGTAGGGTAGCAAACCTATTATTCGTCCGGTTAATCTACCTGCTTTTCCTCTTCCTAGTCTTCTCGTCTTGATTTCTGCTATTTAAAACAGTCCTTATATATGCTATCAGAATTGTCATAAATGTACTATAAGTACTGTCGGAACTAGTAGTCCTCAAAATAACGTCACAAGGCTTCGTTTTTTAAAAATATCGAAAGGCATTCAGCATTTCAAGGCTCACTTCTTGTAAAATATATGACTAAAAGCGGTATTAAGTTTTCAGTAAGTAAGTGTCCGTCTAAACGTATAAATTAAGTACGCTGGCACTGATATCTCTGAACTCAAGCCGATTTGGCACAATCCTCTCTACTGCTCGTCGCGCAAAGGTCAAGCAGGTTCTCGATGTAGAACTTGTCAGCGTAGGTTTTTTTATTACATTTTCCGACCTGAAGGCATCAGGAAGTTCTTATTCACGGCAAATTAATGCTCGGTGAACTAGGTTAATATTAATTTCACCTTCTCGAGTAACGCATTTGCATTACTGCATGCAAATGTTAGCACTTGAGCCGCACTCGTGAGCTGCGCTCGGCGTTAAGGGTATTGGTTTGTTACTAGTATCCGAGATGGTCCTACATGTTCGTTTTTCATCTTGGTAAACTGATAGAAACTCCGTTTTCTGCCAGAATATCCTTTTTGTTAGCCCGGCGTTGAAGCTTTTCGACAGAAAACTTCTGTTTCTCTCAGTGTTTTAAGAAATCAACATAAAAAGCAGCATTGTTAGGCAGAATGAGCATTAGATGGCTTAGTTTTCTATAAGGCCAATTTCTGTGTAGACTTCGCTCTAAGTGACGCTGAGCAAACCTTGGTAAAGAAGGGAAGGAAAGAAGGAAAGAAAGTAGAGAGTGCGCTAAGTATTAATCGCAGAGGTGTCCCACTCTTTACGAAATATAAAAAGAACAGCCTTATTTCCAGCGTTGCAAGATTTCTATCGAAATTTTAGGTCATGAAACATTCGAAAATTTTTGCTTCCTGTATACAAGAAATGGTGAACGCATGATTTTTATGACTAAATTATTCCTCAGTGAAAGACACCCGTCGGTTTGCAGTGTGCGAAGCTGTTAATTATACTAATGGAAGACATGGCGCAGTGAAAACTTTCAATGAAATAAATTTTTTTTCCTTACTTGGCACATTTCTAGACGACACCACGGTCCAAATCATGATGCACGAGAGCTCCATGTGAGGGATTTTTCCTTAGAATTGTATTTCTGTTGGGTTTTGTTGGTTCGTGTTTAATGACGCATAAGCATCTAAGGCAATCATGCGCCAACTCAAGGTGAGAAAAAATTTTTGTCTGCATTATATTACAAGCCTGAAAAACAATCAGTGGTTTACAGGTCTTTAGAAGCTTTAGAAATGGTTATTAGTAAAAGCTATAAAGAGGGATAGGTAACCTCAGCGAACATCATTGCGTGGGCAAGGATCTCGAGGCTGCCAACTCATCAAATAAAAAAACTTCAGCCTTCTTCTCACGTGCGAGAATGTGGCTGAGGTCTATCACCGTATGTAGCAAGGCGCATGATCAGAATTCAGAGGTATTCAAGGAGACATGCTTGCCTTAAAATGCTAAACATACTACCTCGAAAGAAAGAAACCCGAACAACCCGGCACCAACACGCTCCGCTGTTTCAATTCATTTTCACCTTATTTTCCTATCAAATGACACACCTCCTTATTAGCGTACAGCCTTAAAAAAACGCACACGCTACTTTAACTTAATTCGCCAAGAAGCAACGCGGCTTTGTGGCCTACGTGTAGCGTGCTCATCTTGCAAGCTGAAGTTCCTTGGTTCAGTTGCCCTCACCTTAGGAAGAACTCTTTTCTCTTTGCTGTAGACATCACTATCTATGGTCTCCTGCTGACGAGATGCGAGAACATGGTGACGTCATTCAGGAATTTCGTGCCATGGACGGAGACGGACGCCCGTTTTTTTTTAGCTAATTTAATATATAATGCTTTCGTATTAACAATACAGAACGCAATACATTAGTTTTATTCATGGTATCAAAGTATTATGTGAGGCCTCGACGTATTGGGCGCGGGTGGAAAACGCAGACACTCATTCGCCGAATTGCTGGCAACTGGAGGTAAGCTCCAGAATGCGACAGTCACTGTCACTATCTTCATACGGGCCGAGTTGGAATCAGAATATAACTAAGCAATAAACAGAAAGGATCACAAATTAAGAAAATAGCTATTGCTGAAAAATACATGATGTAAAAGCAAAATTCAGGCGGAGTGCAATAAGGGACGCGTCAAATAGACAAACATCGGACAAAAACTTGTGAGCGCGGCAAATTCAAATAGTAAGGAAAAAAAAGCTACGAAAGTAAAATATTATGAAAACGCAGAAAAGGTAAAAGTACATCACCACAGCACATTTGCAACCGACGGACAGCGCGGAACAGTTGTGAATGAGACTGCTCATCTATGAGGTAATGACAAAAGAGCCACAAACATTAGTGTTCTACAACGAAATACGGAGTAAACTGGAGTTTTTATTCCGTCCAGTAGAGAGTAGCCATACACACTGTAATGACAACAGACTAAGGAGCCTTCACGATCAGGGAGACAATTAGTTGCATTATACAAGGTATGCAAGCAACAAATACAGTTATGAAGAAGACGACAAAGCCAATGCGAAAACTCTGTCAAAGTGTGCAGTGAGGTTTGACCGCATAATGCACTGGGAACGGAAGCAAATTTGAATGACATACGTACTCCCCGTTCTGAACGGCAGTTTAAAAAATCAAGTCTACAGAGCCTTAACACACTCTTTTTTTGTTCCTCATGGGCAAAGCTATTAATTAGAGAGGATTAAAAGCCTCTTAGAGAAAAAATGCGATGCCGGTAATAAATTTTTTTTATTGGATGGAGGAGGGTGACATACTAGATTGGAAGTGAGAACTATCCGTTTCAATGTGTCTACATTGCGTCCCTGTCGTCACCTCTAGACACATGCAGCGAAATATCTAACCAATAGCATGATGACCCGCATAAAGGTCTCGTTGTGCGCAGACAGACGTGTAGGGTGCCGCACAAACAGCCAATTAATGAATTAATGAATGACACAGAACTTGTTGTAAAGGCATCAACGGCTTCTAACTCTATCTAAATGCCAACACATTATGCAGTTAAAATTCCTTGTGATTTTTTGCCGCCTTTTTAGGTTAGCCACACTTCTGGGGAAAAGCCGGCGCCAAGTACGATCTAACCGTGAAACGAAACATTTGTTCTTTGCTGCTGCAGAAAAATGCAGGTTTGAAACTGGCATTTGCACCGATTCGATGTCTACGAACTGCAGCGACAAAAAAGAGGGCTGTTTTGTGGTGAGAAAAGTGGTCGACATGCAGTATGGACCAACTGAAGACCACACGCTGAAAACAGGTGAGCTGAGGAATCGAGAATATTATCAACATCGTCATTTAAAGAACACCGAATTTCTGGAGACATGTGTTTTATACCTTTTCAGGGTGCTTTCCGGCCGCTAATAAAATAAATTTAACTCCTTAGAAACCAAATTCCAAAAAAAGTCCTCCTGTTAGCTGACTGAACTTGATGAGAAAACTTCTTCCCTGAATGCGGATGGTCTTCCCTGGCTACAGCCGTCAGGTGTTCAGGTTTTGACGGCTACAGCCGTCAACACCTTAACATACTGTACAGGTGCTTTTATACAGTTAAGTACTAAACGTACTTTTTCAACACCAGATGGAAAATGAATAGAAACTTTTAAAATGATTTCACGACCAAAGTATACAGTTCCGCAACAGCCTAGCGCTTCGCCAGTGCTGTACAGCGCTGTAGTTTAATTAAGTTATAGCCCTGGCTCTCCAGTAGTGGCTACGCAGCACTAAATTAGTATACTGAAAATAATAGCCCTGATACCGGCCTACTAGAAAATCACCAGTTCCTACTGCTTCGCACTTCCATTTGTCCTTAAGAGCGAACTCGGAAGCAATGAATGCCGCGGAAGTCCTCGCCATTTTATTCAATGTCCTGTTCGGAGGGAAGTTTTCCTTACGACTAAAAGTAGTATCCAAGTAGAAAGTAATAGAGTAGTCGCAGCTTGTACAGGACTGGGTTAATTGGCGAGGCATGGCAGAGGCCTTTGCACTGCATTGGGCCTAGTCAGGATGATGACGCTGGTGATGAGAAAGTTATAGAAGAACTCGAGTGTAACTTGAATAAAGTTTCAAATGAATGGCAAAAAAAATCAAAATATTTTGACTTGTTACATTATTAAACTAATTTTATTCGCACTGGCAGGGCGTTGTACTTGCAGCAGTGAGCAGTTTAATTTCAATTTCCACTCGCTTACGCGTTCTGCGCCCCTAGGCTTAGTTCATGCTATCGAAAAGTGTCATACAATTTCTCCACCCTCGTCCACATTGCCGTAAGTAAATAGAAAATGTTTCTGCTTCAGTGATGACAGACTGCCCAGACGTTCCACTTTTCTCTCTTCCTGCAGAGCAAGGTTCCTGCGCCTACGCGGAGAGAGACCACGCCGTACTAACGATCAACGCAAATGGTCCTTTCTGCTTTGTAGCCTGGTACCATTTATGGAGTATGCACCATGCCGGTGCTACTTTCTCAGTGCGGCATGGCAAGAGCAAATGGCAGGAATTCCATCTCACCCGTGCCGAATTGAATGGCCGATGGCGACGCGTGCACTACTCTGAGAGGCGAGAAGGGAACATGCAGGTACGAGCATGCCATTGTAAGGTACGACTCATATAGAACACTGAAGAGCTCGACAGCTAAGAAGGAGCGCCTGACAGCTTCGGAGCAAACGGTTTCAAATTCTGAAACAGCTATAAAAACTTTGTTATTAGTGATTTCGCCGGTTAGCCGAAATGAGACGCGTGTTCTCTTGAGGCGCCGCGCCACACGTCTCCCCTTTCGAGAGGTGAGATGTGGAAATCTGCCCACATCGAGACACTTGCTCTTACTATGCCTATGTTTGATGCCGATGTAGTCGAGCTTTGCAAAGCGGTAAAACACCGGTAACATCACTCCGAAGCGCGGCAGCGCTCGGCTGCGGCTGCACCTTCACGCCGCCAGAAGTCTGCAATGGGCCGATTATGTGAACCACTAAGTTAGCTCCCCGCGTTAAGCTTCACCCTAAAATTGCTCTCGCTGACCTGTTTAATAGGCAGTTTTAGTGGTTCAGCCGAAGAATCTCGCAGTGAAGTGCTTGCTAAGGAGAAATCATAAGGCGCCAAATTTTCTCGGCAGTTTTTTTTTTATTCGAGAAGTGTGCCATGAGGCATAAGTAGAAAAAATGAAGGGGGGGGGGGGGGGGGGGGGGGGAGGAATGCACGGGATTGAAAGTTAAAAGAAGGAGCGAAGAACCGTTGCTCTGAGGTAGTCGCAGAGGTTGCTAATGAAACGGTTGTCCATAGTCCACTTCACGTAGTCACTTTCGCGGTTCCTCCGCAGGCCCACCTCCCTGAGGAGCCGTTTTCTTATAGCGGCCGTCGCTGGGCACGTCCACAAGTTCCACACATCACAAATGTCCGGTGCAGCGCTACAGTGAGGGCACCTGTCTGGTGCTGGCAGATCTTTGGCACGCCACCGATGACGGACAGATGGTGTCAGAGCCGCCCCTGCCCGAACCCGGCGCACGGATACCTCCTCCTGCCTAGTGAGACTACGGGGGAGAGGGTGTGAACACATAGGAATTAGCGCGTGTTCGCGTGCGCAGAACTACAGAATCGGAAATATCTGACAGTAACGGATCTGGGTGAAGAGGGGAAGGTGGCGGATCATCTGATGTATGAAGATGAGTCATAGCATCCGCTTGACTCAGACGAAGAGATAGGCATTCCAACGCTCGATCATGCCACCACATCAAGACATTTTGTGCCAGCTTCATCTACGCCGAAAATATCGGCGACTGCAAATGTTGTTCCTCCTGTCCCCGTCAACTCGTACACTCTGCCGTGCCAGCATGCGCCCCGCCTGTGAGCGTGTCACCTCTTTCTTTAGTTCGTGTGGCCGCACTCGCTTAACCGCTCGTCGGCGCAGTCACTGGCGTACCGTTCATTGTTGTATTTCCGAGTGCATCGTGGATCCGGCGACATTTATTCAAGTGACTACAGGACGTGCACTGTACCCTACAAGTATGCACAGCATATTGCGATCCGCTGCTGAGATTCGGCGTCGGCCACAGTGACTCGTCGGTGGGCTCACGGGACTCGCCCTGCTCACGGACCATCTGGAGGCTGCAGCACACCAGCCTCGTTCGCACTCCAGCGGCCACCGATATGTAAACAACAGCAGAGCAGACTGCTTTGCCCCTATCCGAATTATAGTAGATTTGACGTTATGCTTGCAGCGAATGTGAGCTCAGGGCTCCCGGCGCTCAGCGCTGTATCACCATAGCCGTGAAATATGAGTGTAGAAAAAAAACACCACCACGCTTCATCAGTCGGCCGGAAATTTTGAAAATCGCAGTTTTATGTTTCACAATAAAAACCTTTCTGGTTTTTGGGCAGTGATTATTGCTGTGAATGCTCTAGTGAATTCGTTTTGCTCACTGAACACGTTTACCGGCCACCTTCGATTTCCTGGTACATTTATTGAGGTTTCACACGGATACCTTTCATTGCTTCCTTCACGCCTGATTTAATATCTGGTGCGGGTACTTGGGCCCAAGATATTAAACTTATTTTTGCCATATGGTGGAGTGCTCGGCTTGAAGCACTCTGGCACGGATTGGCCCGGTATTGCACTGCCTCCTAGATCGACACGCGGCATTTTAGCGCGCGCCCTTTCTTTCTATCTTGGCTTTCCTATCCTTTACCCCTCCTACTTTCAGCACGCGGCAGCGAGCGTGGCTCGGCTTGAGCCAGGAGGCAGGCCCGTGCACTTTCCTTTTCTTTCTTCCTGTCAACAAGAGCAGCAGCTGTAGTATGTGCTCGTCGCAAAGTGAAGACTTAGCTCCAGTGGGACGGAGAGAAGGGAAGCAAAATATATTGTAGACGACACAGACACGGCGATGACTAATTGCTCTGCGCTCTTTAAGGGGCTTGGGACAAAGCGACGGCATCATACATATGCCAAAAAAATAAAAAAAAATAAAAAATGAAGAAATAAATTTTCGCTGAATACAAGTGAAGAAAAAATGTTTTATAATTACTGCAGTATTCCAATTTCCTCCTGACCAACAATGACAATTTCAGTGTACGGGGTATAAGTGAATTCTAGGACGAAGGCCATAAACCCATGTGTTTGGTGTGCGTAACGTGTCTGCTCAAGAAGTGGTTGAGATTAGATGGACTCTTTGGAACAATTTCATACGCACTTAATTATTGGGTTTAACTTTTCGTGTTGTCTTTAGCTCTGTCTTTGTCAACCCAAATTTGTTAAGAAAAGTGGAATATTTTTTATTGATTTATAAATTCATCCTTTGGCTGATTGATTGATTAACAAATTTTATTTATTAATTTATTTATTGGTTGTTCCTCTATTTAGTGCGCGTTCTAACGGGCTGCAGTATTTCTTCATTAACTGATATTTATACAATCAAAATTTCAGAAATAAAAGGAGCTCCTGAACGAAGGCATTGATGTGCCGAAGTTGCAACAGTAGAATGCACATTGGTTGCGTACCAGGAATATTAGCAGCGCATGAGGGAAGTTTTTGGAGTTGTTCGTTACTGCACGAGAAGAGTATTTCAAAACAAATGCAGTTAATTTGAATTGTTAGCATGACATGTCTGGATCACAATGCAGAAAAAGTGCGGCACGCGGGTGCTCGTTCCTTCTTGGCGATCCCGTCTCTTCGTTCCGTAGTGATTCCTCAACACGGACAGCAAAAGGTCGCCTCCATCGAAATTCGACCGCCGCGGCCGGGATCGAACCCGCGTGTTTCGGGCCTGCAGCCGAGTGCCATAACCAGTGAGCCACCGCGCCGGCTTGTTGCATAATAAACAGAATATGATATGACTTCAGTGGCAATAACAATGCATCCCATAATTTATTGCGAGTGAAAGAAAACGTCAATTGTTCCTAATTCATATGATAATTTTACAGAAGAAAATTGTTGTTTGTCATAAAACCCTTTGATGATATGACTGTTCAGCAGGGTTTGATCAACTGTAGTTCTAAGTACTGGATTGTTGACAACTAAAAAAGTAGCATCATATTACAGAAAAATAAATATTGAACCTCTGAGATTTTATTTCACAAAGATGCTTTTAGAGCGAGACTGGGTATTTGTGATTAAACGAATTAGTTTTGTATGTATTGAATCGAAGATATATGACCATGATAAAATTGAGCTTAACTTTATAGAAACATTCGAGTTTTATAGCAATGAAGATGACAATAATATGCGACATCTAACAAATTGGGCTTTTGGCAATCAAGCTCGCTAAGTGGATTAGCAACAGGGAGAGTGGTGCTATAATGTAATGCCATTATAATGCAATATTCATAGAGAAGGAATGCATAAGGACATGTTCAGCAAAGAACTTTTGAAAATTAGGCTAGATTTTAAATTTATTAGCGCATTTAGTAAATTCGGCTTTGTAATTCCGCAGTTCCTGCATTTCGAGGATATTTTCACCGCCGAGTTCCAGACAACAATTAACGGCAGTCTATGAATTTTTTAATCAGTTCGGTTATAAGCGGATTCATTTGTGCGGAAAATTTAGGTTTGAGTTGTTTCTTTGCTACCGGTATTTTTTCATTGTGCAGAAGTTTCCAAAGACATTTATCGTTGAAAGTTCAGTGCCAACTAATTTTAGACCTTCCTCGATGAGTGTGAATGAACAGTAAGTCAGGCAGTTCAGCTGATTCGGTGATATAGTTTTGCGAGAGGTTACAATAGCAGCGCCTTTATATGTTCCCAGGCAGAGGCCAGGAAGTAAGCACGCGAATATTTTGTTCTTTTACGTTTTACAAAATGCAATAACAAGAGCTCTTCTCACTAATTTATGCAGGTTGGAATATTTTTCCTTCTTATGGGTATGAAACAACACTGTTTGCCCTGGATGACTTGAGCACCGAGAGCGGGATGTGCCCTGAAGGTGAGTACTCGCGTTCTAGAAGGGGCAAGTAGGAATAAAAACTTACTTTGTTCAGAAGCGTTGTTATTTCTTTCGCCTCAGATGCACTTGATATGGTCTTATGGCCTTAGAACAAAGGAATGAGTTAAATCAGTGAGGTCAAAGGAACATTGAATAGATTTATTTTTACTTATATGTTCCCACGCAGTGATGGGCAATGTCTGTCGAAGAGGAAGTGAACTATCGCGGAACTTTGAAAGTAAGGTTTACAAAATGCACATAAACAATGAAAAAACATGACGCTGTACGAAATGGCTGATACAAACCTAAATAATCAAGAACTGGCGCTTGAATTGATCTATAAAATTATAAGCCTCGAAAAAACTAGAAGGTAGCGAGTTCTGGTGCGACCCTGTGCTGAGAAATGACTGTTTTTAAAAGCACTATTGCGAACAAAGATAGGTGTTAGAGCGGGCTTATGGCTGTGTCTTGTAATCCTTGAATTAACGGTATTCACCAACCTGGGAGAGCTATTTTCAATTTCTAACTTATACAGTAATGTAAGAAGAGTCCACTAAATTTCCTAAGTATTTCTCGTGTGAAGATGCAAGCTGCACGATGACACCGGAGACTGCTTACTCTTTTCTTTAGAACGCATAAATCCTAAAGGTTTTGAATGAACCTTTTCAAGTTGGTGGATATGGTTTTCCTTATTAGGATCCCACAGACTGCTCACTCAGAATGTTCGAATGGATACATAATTGCTTGCCAGCACCATAGAAATTACTGGATTGCTTTAACTCTTCTTTTAGGTAACCAAACCTTTTGGAAGGCACAATTCAAAATTTCAAATGTGTTCGGATCAAGTGAGGTTGTTTGCGAAGGCCCAAATGAATACTTCCTCTTGATAGCTTCTTACAACGGTGTAATATTCAGTACATTGGTATACATACTGGCATATTTCTTCGCATTCGCTTGAAGAAGCACCTTGTTATCAGTATTAAGGACCATTTACCAAAGCGAATGCCATTCTCTAAGAGCGGCAAGAGTTTTTCGAAACGCTACGCGGCTTTTTCAGACAATGTCTTTTTCTAAATAGTGCAATGATCCGCAAACACTTTTGGTCGCTTTATCATCGCATGTGCGAGCGACGGAGGAGGGTGCGTGCATGAAAATGTAGCCGGGAAGAGCTCGCCGACTTTCGCGTGCAATTGCGGATCGTCTGCTGCGTGTAGAAGAGTATTATATGGCTCTGGTTTTCATGGCAACACAGTGCAGTGATTAGGTGAGCAAGCACTTGAGCAATTTCGCATATCCTCCTTTGAGCCGTGTCTTGCATCACTTCTATTGTCAAAGGTAGAAAGCAATGCAAATGTATCATACCTTCTTCGATGACTAATGCGGTTTTAGAAAGCATGCTTAACAAAAGCTAACTTAGAAAAGAAAACTAAACATCAACCTTTAAACCTTCCTCTTGTAGTCCACTATAAAAAAAATACCGTAGTGTTTCTAACGCGGTACAAAGATAGGCTAAAAAGCATCATTAAAAGAAAGCATTTAATTTAAATAAAAATAACTCCAAACAACAATGGAAACTTTCAAAAGATTTTGAAAGCAAGTCCTCACAGCACCCCAATCTCTAATGTTACCTTCACCTCGCACAACTTATCAGATTAATGCTATTGTCCATTCTTTCTGCAATCACGTTCTTCATCCTGCTATCATTCGTAATAAATTTCACATACGAACTCGCAGTGTTCTTCTCATTCATTTTATATTTTTACGCAGTGGTGGCCTAGTGGTTAAGCATAGGCCTCGCATGCGGGAAGTGCGGGGTTCAATCTCTGTAGGGCCGCTGGGTACACAAAGGTGATGCAATGGGTACAAGCTTTCTCCTGGCCTGATGCTCGGTTTATAAGGGGTGAAATGCTTTGGAAATGGGTCATTGACCTCACCTTGTCTAATCGAAAAATGCCTTGTGTCATAGCGCTCTTTGGCTATACATGCCCTTGCGCCATAAAAATCAATAAACATCATCATTATATTTTTTCATTTACCCCTATTAAAGCGCATCTATCTCTCAACTCTAAAATACAAGCCTAGGTTTAGACAGAATTTGGGTGCGCTATTACATATTGGTTGTTTTTGTAATCCCTAATAAAATTAGTATTATAACCAACCTTAGGTTCACCACTTTCATTTTTCCGAGAAAATAAAAAATCCAAAATCATTCTTGTGTTTAAAAAAGGAGATAAAGAAGTGTGACTAATTATCGACCCATCTCTTTACTTTCATTGATTAGTAAAGTAATTGAAAAATTTCTTGCCTTCAGAATAGTTAAAATTGCTAAAACTTGTCAATTTCGCTTCCACTCGAGAGGTTTCGTTAACCAAGCATTGCTTTTCTAAACTGATTATTCAGTACACATTACACAATGAACAATTTGTTGGATTTGTATTTTTAGACTTCAAAAAGCTTTCTACAGGATTAATCACAATGTCTTATTTGCCAAGCTTGAAGCATGTGATATAAGGGGTCCCGCACAAACCTTTTGTAAAGCTATTTACTTGACAGGCAGAACGCCGTGTTCGTGGCGGGTTCACTTGCTTAGTTTAAAATTAGTTGCATAGGTCTCCTAAAAGAATCGATTCTCAACCCTTTGATCTCTTAAAATTTATATCAATGCTCTTCCCGAGTTCTATGACTTTCCATGCATAATATATATGATGATACGATCACATCTGCTTCTGATGAGCATTTTATCACACTAACTGCGAATTTAAAGGCCCCTGTAGTAAAGCTACAACATATTGTCATGATAACCAGATAATTATTAACCTTGTAAAACGCATTTACAATTTTTCGTTTAAATCTTAGTCTCATAAATCACTTGCCCTCTTTAGCGCTTGGTCATACTTCCATTTACATCAGCGAGAGCGTTGCATTTCTTGGTATTCAACTTCGTTCTCACCTAATATGTCATCATTATATAGAGCACCTCTAGAAAAACAGCATTTGGAATCAGTGTCAAATGAAAGCTTGTCTTTTTTTTATATCATCCGCACTGTTCCCGCTTGACTATGCATTTATTCGTACACACAATAAATATGGCAGTCCAGCACGGGGAAAACACTACTGTCATTTGCACTCTACCTAATAAAATCTTATCGATTGCACTCTAGTTATCATGTTTTTCACTTAATCGGCAGAAACTGTCGTTTCAATTTACTGCATTACTTTATTTTGCAGAATACTAACCTTACCAGGCTTGCAGCTCACCAAATCGTCTTGTTACCAAATTTTTTTTCTAATTATGAAAATTTGAGTTCTCATTTCGCCTAACGTTCTTTTGTGAATATTTGATCCTTAAGTTGAAGAGCACCCGTGTCCTTTTATAGAAGACAAATGAAGTCCTAACAGATTGGTTTATATGTCTTTTGTAATGCATATCTAAATTGCTTACAATGCGCACACATTTCTTGTTTTTCTATTTTGTGCTGTATCATGTATTAGAATGGTTATTTTAGGTGTGCATTTTAGTTTTTCGCTTTGCAATTATTTTTTCCGGTTTGCATCGTATGTAAAGATTTATTTGTATATTAGCTCAGTTGCTGTTGTATAAGTACCCGCCTGTGTTCCGCCTTGTTTGTTCTAATTTATTTTGCAATAATTTTCCGAGGGTCCCTTTACAGTCTCCTGAATTTGAGACTCTCGCCTGTGTAATGATGTTTATGTATTCATATCTCATGTTCCCAGTCAATAATTACTTGATTTGAATCCTACCTGCTTGTCATCCTACAGCTCTCCAAGCACTTCTCAAATTTAATAGGTGATAAGAGACATACTATATCAGGTTGCACATAATGAGCCATAGTTTGGAGATAGACACTTCGAAACAATTTGAGTAAATGATAAAGAAGGTGGATATCTTGGTGGTCGCGTATTCTACATGGGCAAAATTTCTGTTGAACTTTCTCTCGGTATATGAATACAGCCTGATAGTGAACCAGCTAAACACTGCTTACAAGTGTAATAAATATTCTAGGCATGAAAAACATTACAGACATCATCATATTTATAAAATACATATTTTGCGTGCTTTCATTCGTCAAAAAATATCGCAAATTTATGGTATAACTCACAATTGCTGCGGCCTGCGCACATTTGCTGCTCGAGACCGGACAGTACATCTTACAAAAAACACGCTGTAAAGTGTATTAACAACACGTAACAATTCACACGAGACAGACACGACGACACAAGGCCCAGTTGTTGCGCTTTCAGCAGATACTACAGGTACGCCGGGAGAAGTGCGCTGTTGTATAGATGGCAATCGAGCTTGGCTACCTGTTTCAAGCGGAGTAATCCTTATTGTTGTGCAATTAGCGGAATTAAAAAAATTTGGCCATTTTTGGTTTATTTTTATATCCTCGGTAAACTATTCTTGCAAACTATTCACTTGCCTTGAAAACAACAGATGATCCCCATATTTTGAAAACATTACCTATATTAACTTAAATTTACAGATCACCAAATATTCATCAGGTTAGCTATAAAAAATTTTTACGCGCGGCACGCGCTGGTAGAAAATGACTGCACTTGTGGATTGGAGCATAGAGTTGCAGTATGACTGTTTACGCAAAGGCATTGTTGCTAAAACGTAAAGATTCTTCCGTTCTTAGAGTCATAAACGAAATTTATATTCTTCTAAACTGCATCAATGGAGTCAGACATCGAGTAACCGAAGTAAAAACCACGCAAATTGTGGGCTTTGCATGTAATCGTCAACAAAAGATCTGATTAATTGAAATAGTACACAGTACACACTGCGCTGCACAAGAACTATACGAAGTAGACCTAACGTTTGTTTAGTTTGCGCAGTACCTTGCTAAAAAGCGAAACTGCTGGTTAGGGTCATTATGAACACGTCACTCGACTGAGTTTAGGTCGTATAACAAGTAAATTTTTAGAAGTGAAATGCACTGGATGTGCAATATGCCCCTTTCATAAATTTTAAATTTTAGCGCCAGGATTCGCTGCACCCTACTACACGTATTCTCTGACAGGTTTTCCTCTGACGTCCTTAAATGGAAATTTTGGCTTCAGATAAACTGACCGCTATCCTTGCAAGAGGTAAACCAGCGAGTTTTCTGATTTCTTACGATGGGTTCTCAAACTCGATGTTTGTAATGATGGCCTAAAGAGGCAACAATTACAGTCATTCAAAATGGATGCCTAAGATAGCGAAAATCTAATTTAAAGAATGTAGGTTGAGCCAGTTGGCAGAGTAATACACTGAAGAAGAGGCGGTCATGCGTGTATTCAATACTTTCTTTCGATTTTATCAATGCCTTTTAAAACAATAAATTAAGTAAAATACGCAGATATTGAGATACAATTAAGCACATAGGTTGTTCGCTATTCCTACAGCGCCAAGAGATGGTTCCTGTGATTTTGACTGGGGCGACACCTGTGGTTACAACCTCAGTTACTTCAACGACAGATGGCAACTGCTGAGTGGTTGGGAGAATTATGAGCTGTCCTCGAACCGGGACTACACCACACAAACAAGAATGGGTGAGTCTTCGTTACAGCTACAAGTAATGACATAAATCCTGGCTTCGTGTTTTTTGGGCTCTGAAGGTTACAAACACGACAGTACCACAGTACTGTTAGACATTTTTGCTCTTAGCAGACTATGCTCACGTGGTGGTATTTTGAAACATGTATTTTTGGTATCGGTCGCCTTATTACCAGTAATCCAATTTGAGAAGCAAATCACTTAGGAGACCGACAAGGAAACAGCGCATTCTGTACAGAAACGTACCTCATCTTGCACAAAATCATATTCACATAGCCGCCGCGGTAACTTCACTGTTATGGTACACGGCTGCCGGCCACGGTGCTCGCATTGCATGGAGGCAAAATGCTTCAAGCCCGTGTAATGTGCGATGTGAGTGCACGTTAAATAACCCCAGGTGGTCAAAAGTTCCCGGAGCCCGTCACTACGGCGTCCCGCATAGCCTGAGTCGCTTAATTTGGGACTATAAACCCCATAAACGAATCAAACTATTCACTTCACTCTTCACAGGAATGGGCAACTGGGTGCGTCAATAAACAAACATGTATTTTCACTCCGCCCAGACATTTTTTAATAGAGCCGATTGCTTTCTCAGTTTTCCTGGAATGTTAAAAAATAGAACGTGGCTGCAAAGGATATAAGTACCAAACGATCAAATTCAATTTGATGCCCGAGCACTCATGAGACACTTTAAAAATCTGTAACTACTGCGCTCTTTGCACAAACAAACAGAGCCGTTGAACAGTTTGTATCATAAAAAGTCCCGAAATACTTAAACACCTAGCCATATTGTAGATTCCAATGTAGACACAAAAAACCGTATGATATGAGGACCCACAGTGGGCAGATCGCAGTTGAATTAGATTTAACTGCATGTTTTCAATTGCCACTTGACATGATGGGAAGTTCTGATGAAGTCAACAGGTAATATTGACATCGGGATGTCTTTGCTGTTACTTCCAATCAGCGACGTGAAAACGAGATGTTAATTTGTGACTTTAACGCCCCTTCCACCAATCAGTGACCTTGGTGACTAACAGACGCGAATAGACTTCACATAATGCGAAGCCAAATGTTATCGCATTAAAAAGAATACAGCATAGAAATCTAAAGAAGGTAAGAACACTTGGCACATAGAAATTACGAATGCATTCAAAATACCCTGTGCGAACACAGTCTAAAGTGAAACGCTCACGCGGACGCCACGCGCGAACAGGGGATATGGAAGGACAAATTCATTAGTACGGAGACACTTCAGGACAATTCCTTCAATTAACACGGTTAACGTAGGCATTTGCGGCCACAAAAATAAACAACAATTTTCTGTAGCTGGCATATCATACATCAAAGCACGAGGTAATATATTAATATGCAACCAACCTAGTGCGCTATAGCACTCGAAAAAATAAAAAGAATGAATTCCACAGCGCAACACACTGCATGCGAATGCGTGTATAATCATTTTTCGTATAGAAGTCTGAAATAATATTTCATTAGAGTATAGCAGAAACGCTATTTTCAGACACGTTCGCAAACATAATTTTACTTACTGCTCCGAGACATTTGTGAACCAAATAAGAAATACCAAATAACCCTTTAATGCTAAGCTTCAGGTAGGAGAACAGGCACTGTAATTAGAGGAGGATGAACAAATACTAAAATGATGAGAGGTAAAAGTTTCAGGATACTGCAGAAACATATCAATTTAATTTTGGTTTCATTTATCGAAATTAGGTTATTTTAGTGCGAAATCACGAACAAATGGCATTTAGAGCGTCCGCTCTTAATTTGTCATCGCTTGTTCGTAATTAACATGAATGTATACAAAAAGGCCTGTCATCCATCCGCACACTAAAAAAACTAATTATTAAAGAATGAATTGACTAAGATTATTAGCATAAAAGGTAAAAAATAGGGGTTGCTAGAATCAATCCGTGAAGAATTCCGATAGCCATCACATTCGGTTTTTTAACATTTCCGATAACTATTATTTTCTCTCTACCAGGAAAATAATTCTCAAGAAATGAAACGACCTCAAAACCGTAGCGATATAGTTTATGAAGTAACACATATTAGCTCATGAAATCAAAAGCATATCTTACGCGACAAAGACTGCACAAGCAAAGTTCCTGTCTTCAAGACTATTGTTCAAGAGAGAAAGAGAGACAAAGAGAATGATTAAAGGAAAGGCAGGGACTAGGCGACGCCCAGTATACTAACCTACGCGTGGAAAGGCGGGACGAAGGGGGAGGTAAAAAGGGGAGAGAGGAAGGTAGATCACTTTACATGTGTGCGTAGTCCATAAGTAACAACCTACATTGGGCATAACCTGAAAGTTTACAAACTTGAACTCAAATGTTCAGGAAATCCTATATATAATGTAAAGCTAACCTAGCGCAACGTAAGCAAATGAATCCATGTTGGTTAGGCGAAAAAGTCATATGTGCATCAATGTAGCATTGCCACACATAAAAACCGCGATTTTCATGTATAGAAATCAACGGTAGTAATGATATAGGTCTAAATTTTATGACATTATTAACGCGCCCACTTTTTTAAAGGGGATCTACAAGAACTTTCTTGAAGCCACTCACCACTATCTGTCTCGCGTAAATATTTGTGATTCGTAAACATTCAGTCTTTATGGCTTCAAAGTTTCTGCGAAGAACAATCGCCGGCATGTCATCAGTCCCGCTGATTTACATGTTTTGAAGTGGAATATGATATAAAGAATATTGTGTTTAGTGCATTTTGGTTTGAATGCAGACTAAGCCATCAGTTGCGGTCCATGCCAAGCGACCCTATTACCAGAGCGTCTTTTTTGGAGCAGATGAATAGTTTATGGTTTGAAGGGGTTTAACGTCCCAAAGTGACTCAGGCTCTTAGGGACGCCGTAGAGGAGGGCTCCGGAAAATTTCGACCACCTAGAGTTCTTTAGCATGCACTGACATCGGACAGTACACTGGTCTTTAGAATTTCGCCTCCATCGAAATTTGACCTCTACGGCCGGGATGCAACCCGCGTCGCCATAACCGAGCCGAGCGTCATGACCACTGAGCCACCGAGGCGGCGCAACAGATCGGAAAAGTGCATTCATTTGGTAAGCTAACGTTCAGATGGTTTTTTTCTTAGCATTCCATCATAATTCGATAGTTGCGTAATCCAAGACAAACCAAGGCCTTTAACACGAGAAACTAAATAATTCGTCATAAACTGTTTTAATGAGTCTAAATTTCCTCGGCAATAACAGGAGTTATTACAAGGATAAAAACATTTGTAATAAAATTCAAATATGACACGTTACAACTGCATCATTTTGTAAAGTGTACCAGAAGCGAATTACCAGAAAGCGCTTCTTCCAAAAACAGATAAGAGCTTAGAAACACAGCTTAGCAGAGGTTTCCTGTATTCGGTTATCATCATTAATAAAAAGACTAGCGCATATAACCAGGACACAGAAATAGAAGAAGATAGGACGAGCGCTAAACATCAACTGAGGTTTAACAGGCACGGAAAGGTACATAAATGCAATTCGGTGGTACATGCGCACACTGGATTGTAAAAATACATGCACAATCTAATCAAAATGTGGCAAGTTGTTGCTGAGGTGTATTTTCTTCTTTTTTGGACAAGCAAGTGAAGTCATGCTAACATAGTTATCAACTTCCCTGTTAATGGGATAGGTCTCACAAATCTCACGGCCAAACCTTGTGCCTCCCCTACCAAGCACACATCTGGCATCAAACGCAGGCACGTGCCCGCACCGCTTACAATACTTAGCCAAATGCCCCCCCCCCCCCCCCCCCCCCTGAAAATAAATCCACCAGCGTGCGGTGCTCTCTTAGCCGTTCGATTAGACAGCGTCAAGACTGCCCCACGTAGCATCCACCGCAGGAGAGGTATCGGTATACGACGCCAGCAGTGCAGGGTACAAACTTGCATTCGTGTTTTATGGTGCAGACCGGTTTTCCTCCTTCACCACGGAAGTGCATTTATGTACCTTTCTGTCGCAGTTAAACCTCAGTTGATGTTTAGCGCTCGTCTTGTCTTTTTGTATGTCTGTTTCCTAGTTATTTGCGCTAGTCTTTTAATTAATGATGACACACCAACCAGCGCAGTTTTCTGCCTTGGTCAGTTATCAACCACCTTTCGCCATAAAACTGCGGTCTTGGACAATACATTCACTCTAAAAAGTGATAAACCATTGTCTATGTGGCCGAACACAATTCGTCTAAGTCAGCTGACTTAGACGAATATCCCCTCATGGGATATTTTCGCAACGGAAGCATGCCCCTCATTTAAAGAACTCCTTGGCAAATCCTGTTTTAATTAATTTGATGTTCGCAACAACAGGAACAGCCTTGAAAGAATGAATAACTGAACTCCAAAAATAGTATAAAATAACACGTCCAGCACACTAATGCTGCGCTGAACGGTCGTATACAGCTGGTGAAATTAACACCGTCCTCAGTTTTCTTGGCATGCAGTTAAAAGCAGCCTCCAGATCAACTAAATAAAAAATAACATCTATCAAATAATTGCAGCACAAACGATACGTACTGACCCAAACCAGCCATTCGATGAACGAAAATAAAGGTGCATTGTAACCAGAAAAAAAAAGCGGTCCGTTCAAAACACAACCTATACTCACGAAACGACACACCATACGTCCCTGTTCATGGGAGGCCTATATACGCAGCACTGGCGGTAGGCCGGATAGGAAAGACTACGAGAACTACATAGGGGCACACGTAGCGGTGGCCTAGTGGTTTGAGCATCCGCCTTGCATGCGGGAGGTGCGGGGTTCGATCCCCAGGGCCGCCGGGTACCCACCAGTGATATAATGGGTACAAGCTTTCCCCTGCCTAGTGCTCGGCTTCTTTAGGGTGAAATGCTTGGAAAATATGTCTTTGACCCCCCCTTGTGCAATGAAAACTACCTTGTGCAATGGCGCTCAATAGCCAAAAGCTGCCCTAGCGCCATTAGAAATTTATCATCATCATCACCGTCATCAGATTCGTCACCTCTTAGGAGCAGCCGATGCACTTATTTCTACCCAGCACACCCTTGTGCTTAGTTCTTCACAGACATCCGTCATTCTGTCGCCGTCGCTGAGAGTGAAGTTTCTCCAACGTTTCACGCCTTATACTGGCACCCCACCACTTGCGAATAGGCATGGAGCACTTGTTAGTCAGGAAAAACCGCCCCTTTTAATTAACCGTAATATCGACAACCCGACTAGATTATTTGCGTGGAGCGTACGTGTGAAAAAAAGCCATGCACCTTCCTGCCCTGGCCTCCCTGAGGAGGGGTTTGAAATTTCAGCCACATTCAGACCAGTGTCACACGCGTGCTCTTTGCGTGCCCAACGGCTGTAGAAGGAACCGTTTCTCCTTACTGCACTCGCCTCCTTTTCGATCGCGAGCAGTAACTTATACTCTCAAAAGCTGTTTGCAGCACTCTCAAAGGTAGAGCATTCTCGTCCAATCAGTGCTGCAGGAGAAGCGCAAATACTCAATTGATACACTTGAAGAGTGTACGACTATTTTTCAATCATTCAGCACAGAAATTCAATGCAATTTATGGACTGACATTCTTAAAGTATAGACAGCGTTTCAATCAGTCTTGAAAATATTAGGCACTTTCAGACACCCTTAGAACGCATATTATACACTGCGTTGATGCGTGGATGATTACTTAATATGCCAACACAAATGGTTGGCTGAATCACTGAACACTGAATGAATGGTAAACAGCATTTCCAGAGCTTGAGTTCATCTTCGAAACTGCAATCGACCGCTAGTCCAGATTTCTAGACTTGCACATCAATTGCAGTGATAATCACTCCTGCTAGTTTTACAAACCCAGAGCACAAAAGCCATTGTTGCGTTTTGGTTCTGGCCATTGAAAAATCGTCAATCGAGGTGTTGATTTATGATCCTTAATGCAAGCAATCCAAAAAATGGTGCCCCCACTCGGTAATGCGCAGCCTGAATCATCAGGTCGCCCGATTGAAGACGAGCGGCCCTCCTGGACATTTTTAAGCGGCATTGCGCAATTTTTGTTGCAATATATCGCAGGGTTAAAAAAGGCAAATAAAACGAGCTAAGAAGAACGCCCAGTTTTGACGCCGTATATTCACAATATTTCTCACAGATCAGCGAAAACGGCAAGTAAGTACGGCGTATAGTTTTTCCGCCCCTCATAAGCAAATAGGAATGTACGAAAAGGTGAACGAGCAAGAAAAACAAAATGAAACCTGGATATGGCCTCAGACACGACACAATGTATGTTTAGTGCGACGGAACCGGCACTTACAACACCTGCTTAGCTGTAAGCGGGCACACCTTGGGCAGGCGGGTAGATGCTGAAGCAAGAGATTAAGAGAGCACGACAGGGCCTGTGAGCAGGTTGCGAAATCCGGAAATCTGGCACCCAAGTGCGCACAATGCGGCTGCATACCACTAGTAAAAAAAGGCAAAGGTTATCGGTAAACCTAAGAACAGGAAAGAACGAGATATCATGGAAGCTTTTGCCATGAATATTGCGCCAGATAACGGATGTGTCAGTACGACTTCGGTTATTTTAGGAACAACCGAATTTTAATATCTAAAGGGCTGCAATCTGAAACCTTTTTAAGGCGCACGTATTGACTGACAAAGTTATTTTTGGTGTCTCATTTCTGCTTTTACATGTGAAGGCGCGGATTTGGGGCTACTGCATATCTTATTGCGCATGGTATGAGGTCATGGCGTGTTTTATACTCATGTCTCTTGCGAAAATAAATGGTTGTTAGTAGCTGTTCATCGTGCATGTGTTTGCCGGTTTCTGTACCAGTTAGCGCTTTCCAAACCGTATGATGAAATACCAACTAGTCCCAGAAGTAGCGCTTCTGATGGGAAAGTTCTTTTTACTTGTTATTGCTTTGACATCCGCATTCAAGTGTACAGTGCAGTCGCTGATTTCGTGCAAATGGTTCGGCCAGCATGGGTCCGTGTGTACCGTTATTTTTTATAGGCGAACAAGTATTGCTTTACAGATTTTCATTTTTCTCTTTTTTTATGAACACCAATAAATAAACGTTGCTCCTTCATATATCCATTTCTTAGCTACCGCTTCTAGATTTACTTCATTGCCTTTTGCATAATTTTTGTTTGGTCGAACCACGGGTTTTTTTTTATTTTCTTATGAAAATATTACCAATGTTAAAACAAAATCACTTACGGTCAGCACAATTTCAAAGGATTCCTGAAAATTGGCAAACTTTGCTACCTAATCACCGGTTACCCAATGATGTATTTAAGTGGAGTACGCCTAAGCGTGTAAGATCCCGAGAAGTACAGAAATAACAATGTAAAACGTTACTTTTTCTGTTTGGTGTGCACTTCTGGTTGTCCTTTTGAAACAAACTGATCATTTCAAATTTTATTGCAAAAAAGACGTGCATGCATAAACAGTATCAAAAACAGCTCTTTATAGCGCCTCCAGTCCGAATTTAGAAAGGGTCCAGCTTTTAGCTCAGCTTTACATAAAATTCTATCAAAATGGCGTTCTTTTGACATTCTACAGTGCAGCGGCATTAGTGGTCGAAAATTCCTCTTTAACGCACTGTGTTTACAGCGTGAAGCATTTGCTTGTTAACAAAAAGAACAACCTTCATTTATTTTGTTTTTCACTAGCCTCCCATTCCGCACAGTTACAGAGCGTAACCGGACTATGAGTTTAAAATTCTTGTCGTTAATTGTTCTTATCATCTCCATTTCTTCCTTTTACATTTCTTGCTAGTGAGTCAGACACATTCCAGCACGCCAGGAAAACAGCAGCACTTTCCAAGACAGCATTTGTAAATTTCTGGTTTACTACACCCTACAAAAAGCTTTTATGTCGCAACGTGTCCCTTTACTTTTGCTGTTTTCGCTGGAACCTATCTGGGACCTCGCATGTAGCCACCAGCATTGCATGATTTGCCCGTAACCAAAAGTTTTTTGGAACTGTCTCAGAATTTCTCATTCTAAGAATTTGTCGAATTGGCCTCATCATTAAAAGGGATAACATGTGATTCCAGTGAGAATTATCCTCAAGTGATCTGCTGCTTTGTTTGAATGCTGCATGAAGTTCACAAGGAACATAACTTCAGAAGCGTATTTCAGACAAATAAGCCAAACTAGTGCATTTGTATTGCCGCGAATATTTGCAGTGGGTTCATTTTTCAAATCTGCCGCCACATCACTTTATCGCTTTGTTTGCTACGCAAGACGCGACTAGATTTATCTCGATTGATCGCAGCCAGGCAGAGCTGATTCTACGTTGTTCCGGAATGTTCTAGTAACTTTGCGCTCTTTATCTCGAAAGTTCGCTATCAGCTTTAAATTGAGCACGGCCGACAGCGGCCGGCATTCTGTTCGACGAACGCCGAGCACACTTGTCGCTTCGCCGCCGCCGAGTGATTCAGTCCATTTTGCGTGCAAGTCAGCCCAATAAACAGTTCTTTTAGAAGACCCTTTGGTCCGTCTTCATCGCTGCTTCGACTGCCGTCACCACTACGTGACAGTATCATTGCTACCACCACAGACAAGACATTTTCTCATTAATTAGATCGCATTCCAACCTCCTTTTCAATTCCGCAAAATGCAGTCTATGTGTTCTTCCGTGGTCTAACCAGTAATCCCACCGTAGCTGGTAGACAACTGGATCAGAGACTCTTAAAAGAGTTGTATTGCGTAGTCACTTAGCGTGAAGAACCGTCTGTGTATTTTGTTATGTTTCTTGGTTATTTGTCTAGAGTTCGCCGGTGTTCTGTTTTCGACATTTCATCAGATTTCCCAGTTTTTGTTGTACTCCTTCCTTTATATCGGGATACGGCATCCAAATAATCTTTCTATCCTCCTTAGCAAAATCTCTTCTCTATATTGATGCCAGCGAGCTGTTCTCCAATTTCTGTTACCATATCTATCGTTGGATATATTTTTCAGTAGGCATGTTGCACTTTTCAATTGGCCTACTAACTTTGTACAACAGTTTATTCAGAAAATGTTTGCCTAGCACCACAACTTTTCTTTTCCAAATTGTTTGTCAGCGCATTCAAGCACACAATTACCCTTCGCGTTGTATTCGTGTCTGAATGACACGAATACAACGCGATTGCTGGACACTTCAACAGGCAAAGTATTCCAAATTTCGGTCACATCACGAAAAAAAAAGAGTAACGAAAAACGTCCACACGTGCGTCATAAGGCCGGATTGATCTAGTGAGGTTTGTTCTCGTGCTCTGTTTTCCTGGGGGTTGATAATATCTATCTCTTGAATTATCTAAAAGAATAGCTTTAGTCGGTATTTTTGCCTTCTATTTTCAAGTGACTGGAGCCAATCATTCTGTATCTTGAAGAAATAATGCAAGTGTCCACTCTTTCAATTCGTTCCAGTTTATCTTTTAAGACTTTATGGTGGGTCTTCCAGACAACACAAGCGTACTCCTAGGTTGAGTGGATGACTGTTTTGTAAGCTATAATTTGACTTCCTTTTGTTGCAAATTCCAATTTTGCCCTCAGAAACAGAAGTTTTTGGGAAGCTGTTGAGCACACATTATTAATATGCTTATGAGACTGCAGATTATGTGTCACTGTGACTTCTAATTGCTTAGAGGTACCAATATGTTTTAGATTATATTTTACAACCTTATAAGAAAACAACCGCCCGATCTTGTTATTAGTTATATGCGTAAAAGTTGGTTTTGTGTAATTTAATTTTCATGTCACATTTTTCGCGGGAAAGACACACGGAATGAAGGACTCGGTTTATACTAATCTGGTCGTCAGCTTGTGTTAATCTACTATAAATGAAACATTCGTCTGCAAAAAAACTTCAATTCTACGGGAAACTCAGTAACCTCATTATTATCATCAATATAAATTAGGAACAATAATGGAGCTAAAAGCGACCCTTCAGGAACGCCACAAAACACTTCTAATGTAGAAGAAAAAGTCATCACAACGCACAGCCGGCCTGCGATTGTTCAAATAATCAGTCTTCTTCAGAATAGTTTTGATAATTTACGTTTTATGTAACTTCAAAAGTAATTTACTGTGTTTAATATTGTCGAATGATTTTGCGAAATCTACGCAAACGGCATCTATTTGTTCTTGAGCATCTATGGTTCAAATGAAATCATGTGTGGTGTCTATGAGTTGTGTTATGGTAGATAGCCCTTTTCGGAACCCTTGCTGGTGCTGATAAAGGAACGTGCTATCCTAGAGAAAAGTTAGTATATGTTTACTTATGATATGTTGTAGGAGTTTACAGCTGATACTTGTCAAGGATTTTGGGCGACAGTTATTTGCGAGTAATGCCTTACCGCTTTTAAAACCGGTATTACGACTGCGCAACGTCATTTCTGTGGAAAAGAGTGAGTGTGTAAGGACTTTGTAAACATTATATTCAATAAAAATGATATCCACTCTCCAAATCGCTTTAGAAACTGGGTTGGTATCTCATCCGACCAGCTAGCCATTATAGAATCCAAAAGCAACAAATGATTAAACACGCCAGCCTGGGTCACTATCGGGTCCTCCATCGGACACGAAAGGAAGCAAGGCGCATAGCCGCTACGGTTACCATTGCTTGGTTTTTTTAAAAAAAACATACTCGAAAAAGAGATTGGAATGATGTGCTATTTATGTTTTAATCCTAAAACATTAGATGGCTAAGTCTGGACTTTCATGTCAGCAAAATTTTCTCCGCACGATTACGTTGTTCTGTTAAGATAAATGTGCAAAAGTTTAATTCTGTTAGGTAGTGTGTAACGAGGTCTCACCGTTGGAAAAGTTTGCTCGATGGGGTATAATTGTTTAATTAATTAAACGCCAAAATTACACTTCGACGTCATAGTATAGCCACGGACGTCGACATAGCTTCTCCGCACGATTCTGTCGTTCTATTAAGATATAAGTGCATAAGTTTGATTATTATAGTGCGTGATGCGTTCTTGCTGTGCGAAAATTTTGGTTGAATATTTATAATTAGTTAATTATTTAGACGAGAAAATTACACTTTGACGTCACAGCCGTACCGTGTTTCGTGCCAGCAAACCTTTCTTCACATGATTACGTCGTTCTGTGAAGACAAATGAGCGAAAGATTGATTATGTTAGGTAGTATGTGATGAGATCTAGTCCTAGTGGTGCGAAGACCGCAGGTGGAGAGTCGGCGTCCTGACGGGTGCGAAGTGTTATTGCTGAATCCATGCGGCGCTGAGCTCTTGACACGCATTCCGGAGACGGACCAAAGTCCAGTTCTAGCGTGTTCTCGGCTGGTGACTGCACTCGACGTTGCCGCGCGGCTGCATTGAGAGGTTTGTGGAGAGAAAGTACAAGCTGTTGGCGGTATCAGGTAACAATAAAACCCCATGAATGAGAGACTCATGCGTTGGCAGGGCTTGGCTGTTGAGCGAATACCACGGGTTCGGCACAGCAGTAGCTTCCGGTGAGCTTGCAGGGGGCCCTGATGGCAAGGAGAAGCATTGCCCCGACTGGCGGAGCCACATTCTAGTGATGCATGGAAGAACCATGCGGCATATGCTGCGGGCTGGCTATCTGCGAGAAAATACCGGGAAAATTTTTCAAAGAGATTAGACGGGATTGGGTAATGGTAGACCTAACCTGGATACACTACTGCATGAACTACTGAGTATAACCAAGTGAAGTGCATAGCTTAACGGCTGGTTTTGGAGGAGCTGGGAGCTTGGTAACCGTATATGCTTAGCCCTTTCATACCCGATACGGATACAGGCGGAGAAGACGTGGGAATGGCAAATGTGCCCATGCCCACCCCATGCGGGACCGCCGCAGGTTTTGCTCAGGAAACCCTAACTGCATGCCTATGAGTCTCGGTTATGTCAAGAGGCCTGTCCCTGACTCCGTAGCAGCTTAAAACCGCAGCCCTCAGGTCGTTGCACAGTTTGCAACTTACAGGAAGCAAGGCGGGATCTTGCCGGAGTTCGGCCGTAGGCAGCAAGTTGTTCTTGAAGACTTGGTAAGTTAGGCCGTTTAGGAGCAAAGAGTACTCAAGCTGTCGTCACCACGTGTCGACACCACTGCGACAGAAGGTTAGTACCGGTGCGGTCAGTTCAGGATTCGGCTAGGTCACAACTGCAGAGCGAAGCCGGGAGAAGATGATGTGCTCAAGGTTTTCCGACTGCAGCGCAGTATTAAGCTTTCAGCAACCAGGGTGTCCTGCCTAACAGTTGACGATGTGAGGTATGTAGAACCGGCTGGTGGCACCCACAACAGAAGTGGAAGAAATGGGTTGATGGGACATATGTTCGGACTGTAGATCAAGTCCTGCAGGAGCTACGCCAAGAAAAGGCCCGCACCTATAGTGTTGGGTATCGAACTGCACGTTTATTGAACGCTCGTAATAGCATATAGAATTGAGCTAGTTGGGGCAACATTCTCAAAGGGAA
This sequence comes from Amblyomma americanum, assembly GCA_030143305.2. Classification (NCBI taxonomy): domain Eukaryota; kingdom Metazoa; phylum Arthropoda; class Arachnida; order Ixodida; family Ixodidae; genus Amblyomma; species Amblyomma americanum. The sequence goes on along the minus strand of JARKHS020007952.1, from coordinate 90,841 downwards.
GCGGAAGAACTTTCCGAAAAAATGAGTTCTCTACGTCATTGTATAGCTTTAAGTACGCTGAAAAAGAATATTTCATCCAAAAAGAGCGCACATAAACACAAAAAGCTGTTTTTTAGAAGAAAAAGCACCCCATCGCCTCAGGGCGCTGAGCGAACGCCGCTATTGCGCGCGATTGGCCGGGTCTGTCGTGACGTCATCGACGGGGATCCCCGGCCGGCACCGACGGCGTTGCTGCGTAACGCGTTGCTTCAGCTGGCTTTTAAGGACCACGTTCTGGAAACTATGGGTAATTCAAGCTGTGTTGAAGAGTTTGGACTTTCACCATGCATGTTCGAGCAATCAGCAGCTTCAGAAAGCGGCGGTACCAACGACGCCGCGGAGTGCGCCCGCAGCTAAAGCCAAGTCCCGACATTTTAACGTGTTGGAAATCTCGACTGGATGGATGGATGGATGGATGGATGGATGGATGAATGGATGGATGGATGGATGGATGGATGGATGGATGGATGGATGGATGGATGGATGGATGGATGGATGGATGGATGGATGGATGGATGGATGGATGGATGGATGGATGGATGATGGATGGATGGATGGATGGATGGATGGATGGATGGATGGATGGACGGACGGATGGACGGACGGACGGACGGACGGACGGACGGACGGACGGACGGACGGATGGATGGATGGATGGATGGATGGATGGATGGATGGATGGATGGATGGATGGATGGATGGATGGATGGATGGATGGATGGATGACAGCTTTCATTTCCACCGGAAATAGAGACCCCTTACTACTCACCGGTCCCTGCACGCAGGCATGGAGGGCGGAGGCTGCAGCCTCTGTGAAAAGGCTAACGAAGAGATTTTATCTCTTCGCGGCCTCAGCCGCCAGGCGGATTGGCTTGTTTTTGCCGAACGGGTTCTTAGCTGCGCAGCAATGGTTCCCAGCTTTCTCTGCTATCAATATCTTCGCCGACTCCTGGGTAGTCAGCGCATTATCATATTCTTTGCATCCAGGTAACCGTTGAACCGCCGGACTGTCGGAACCTGCATGGACGAGTGCACGCAAACCTATTCCGAAATCATTGAGAACTGCAGACTAAACAGAAAACTGGTGCCACCGCCGGATAACAAGCTAAGTAATAGAGAAGCGACCACGTGGCCGCCCCTGCAAGGCAGAAATTTCTTATCCCAGTATGGACCTTTCACGTCCTACAGGGTAACACGAAAACCAAATCTCGACTGATACGTATGTGTTGCGTAGGGGCATGCGCGTGCATATCTTTTGTGTAGGTGCATGTGCAAGTGGCAGTGAAAAAAAAAAGAAAATTGCGCCTAAACATTGTTGTGTACCGCTGCTGCATAAAAGCCTGGCCACCAACTTCTTTCTGGCGAGTCTGTGTGTGTCTTCTCCTGTTCCTGCGTCTTTTTTTCGCTGTTTTTTTTTCTGTTGACGAACTTCTTTTAACGCCTGTAAAGATGATCTAAATCAGATCACAGGCCCGCTACAACGAGTCGGGCGAGGTAAAGCATTTGTTTGTGCATTTATTTATAGTCACTTGTCTAATTACTCCCGAAGGGCTTTTTGAACTACAAAAAAATGCCAAACTGGATGACTTGGAGTGACTTCACTGCTTTACTGCAGTGCGAAAAGACGAGGCGACCGGGAGGAAGCTGCCGTGTGCGCTTTTCTACTTTCGCATGTTCGGGCTACTGTTCAACCATGAAACTTCTGCACTTACCCCCGAGCGTTGTTTTTTTTTGCGTGCTGAACACGCTTTTGAAGAATAATTATGGCTGCGTTTCGGAGCGTACACATGCATTTCGGAGCTCGCAGTGCTGCTCATCAAAACTAGTGTGCTGCGAGATATAGTTGCTGCTGTTGCGAATCGAGATAACCAGCAGAATTACTTGTGGATGACATACATGTGTACGTAAAGCGGCTCGGCAACTTTGCCGTTCTGACTCAAGGACAAATTAGCATGAATTCTGGCGCCATTGTCGATCGTCAGCCTTGACCAAGCGCTCATGAATGCAAATGTTTGCTTCGCACAAGTATACTACGCTTATTTAATCGCTTCTTTGTTCAGTTATGTGCAGGTGCGTTTGCAGGGCGCTGACGAAGGATTAGGAAAATTGCTTGTGCTGCCATGAGGTGCAAGCAATCAGTATAAAGCAATAAGGCACACAGTGCGTAACGAGCTCAAAAGAGTTCGAGACTGTGTTCCTTAGAAGACAGTGCCGGAAGCGGCCTTAGCTCAGCATGGATGTGAACCAGCTGGAAAAGCCAGAGTTTACAAACAGATTAGAAAGTAATATAACGAAAAGACAAATATTGATGCACACAAATTGTGCAGGCAGTTTCGGCATGCTCCGTATTACGAGATTGTCTGGTTAACGTGGAAGAGGCAGGGGGAGAACAACCGACGGATTCGACCAAGCTGTGTGCTGAGCGCTGTTCGAAAGAAGTACCATGAAAAAAGTGGCTTGTATACAGGCTTCAAGCATTACACGGAACGCTTGAACCAGAGAAAGTAAACGACGCTGGCAGAAGATTACGTTGATCTGTGGTTCGCCGAAGCGCGGGCCGCAGCTAAGCAAGTGCAGCCGGCCGACTCTCCATGAATGGCGTCACTTCCGCCAGTTCTCCCTCTCGGCCGTCCCCCCACGTGGCGCTTCCGGAAGCTACGAGGGCGTGCCGGCGGCGGGTTTTTAAGAAGCGATTGCAGCTTTGTTTGCAGACGGAATTGGGAAAAAATTTACACACATGATTTTCAAGGTCCTTTCTTCCCAACCACAGCGTTTCATGCGATTTGAAAACAGTTTCAGTTTCCCTTTAACACAGCCCATCGAAGGAAGAAGAAGCGAGTAGACGGGAATGCTCTGACTGTCAACTCATTGATTTGTTGTACAACGCTGTGGTTGTACAACTGCGGTTGTACAACGCTGATGCATCATTGAACAAAGGCATGCAAGGAGAGTGTAAAGGGCGGTTGTGGTTGCACTCCTTTTGGTGTAATGGTAGGTTCGAGGAAGGAGTTTTTCTAAGGAGTTTTCATGTTCACGTAGCCTAATATTGAGACACCTTCCTGTTTGACCGATATAATTCTTGCCACATGTAAATAAAACACCGCACTCAAACTCTTTTGTGCACGGGAGAAAATATACATCGTGAGTTTTGCATGGCATCTTCCATGGCCTGCACGAATTTTCTTCTCATCTATTTTTCTGTGTACGTTAGCACAAACGCTGCCTAGCTTAATGGGTGCAGAAAACATAACTTCTACTCCATACATATGTCCTATGATATACCTACGACATAGGTATGGGCATGCATAGGTTCGGCAATCTTCAAGTACTGCGAGCACGAGATTAAGAGTAGCTTTGACGAGCAGGTGCATAAATTGAGGTCAGCAGGCTTCGCTGACGATATGATATCCTGCTCGCGTGCAGTAAGGTCCTGAAGAAAGTATCAAACCACTGGTATATGAGACAACCAGTCAAAAGGAAAAGAAAAATATGGCGGGCATACCGTATGTTCATGAAATGTCGCACCACCTATGGCAAGTTGGACATTAGTAAAATTTGATGCTGAGATAGTTGGTTAAGCATTTCCTTGAAACAGGTCAGCGCTGAAAAAAGACAAACACACGGCGAGAGAACTACGACACGACAGCGATGAGCGCTCATCTCTGTCGTGTCGTCGTTCTCTCGCCGTGTGTTGGTCTTTTTTTAGCGCTGACCTGTTTAAAAAACAAAACAAGTTGGACATAGGTATGGAGTAGTTTCTTTTTGCTGTGCCCATTAATCTAGGCCGCACTTGTCCTATAGTAGACAGCAAAATAAATAACAAGAAAAGCTGTACAGACCTTGAAGATGCCAGGCAAAACATGATGTATCCTTTCTTTCGTGCACAAAACGGGTTGTGTACAGAGTTTCATTTACATGCTGCAAGAATTATATTGGCCAAACAGGAAGGTGTTTCAATATTCGGCAATATAAGCATGAAACCTCCTTAGAAAAAGCCCCTCCTCGAACCTAGCACTACACCATAAGGAGTGCAACCACAAGCCCCCTTTACAGTCCCCTTGCATGCCTTTGTTCAATGATGCATCAACGTAGTACAACAACAGAGAATAATTAGGCAGAGAATTAAATGAAGCCTACCTAATTCACAAGAATTCTGACAAGTGCGTAAGCGCCCCTACGGTAATCATTCATCCCCGCGAAATCGCATATCTTGGGGAAGGTTCTTTATGTCAGTGATTATATCTACGAATATGTGCTCTTCGTTGTCGGAACGTTTTTGTACATATACATGTTGCTCCAATAAATCAATCGTACGATAGTCAGCGTTTTCGCGTCCACTCGCTTGTTCTTTGTTCCTTGCGCTGTGTTCAAGAGAATTGAACGCTCGTGCTGCGTGCTCAACCGCCATGATTTTCGTCATTAAGGGCCACCGTCCTGAGAGGCTGCGATAGGGCGCTACAGCGAGTCTTGAGCGAAATGTAAGTTCGATTCGACAGGTGCGCATCAGAGTAGTTTAAAAGTAACAATGACTTGTAATCTCCTTGCATGTTTTCGCAGGCGGTCAAGCAGTCTTGTACACCAGAGGCACATCCACTCGAGCCGCTTTCACGTCGCCGAGAATCATGGGACGACGGGCAGTTCAGTGCTTAGCTTTCCACTACAGTCATTTCTCCCACAGATTCGAAGACTACTCTCTGAGCGTTACTACCAGAGGTAAATGTTGCAAAAGAAGGTCTAAAGTTATCTATTTCCATTACTGCATTTTGAATGGCGAAAATATATCTGCACAGTGTTGAAAACTTAACGATTTTTTTCTTGTTACGTTTTCAGTTGATTGAAACGAAGTTCAATGTGCATAGTTGTCCTCTCGGTATAACCGAAAGAGCATATGCACACTAAGTGATTTTAGTGCACTCCTCTACGACATGCCTCTGTGTCACGTTGCCCATGCGCCAGGCGGGAATGAAGTGGCTCCTGGAAAAAATTTTTGTTTAATTGCAAATACTTTTGAGAGCGAACCATGCCAAGATCTGTGTATTGTCCTCTTCCAGACTGAAATTTGAAGGACAGGCGTAGAGTCAACCCCTCTCGTTATATACGCCGTCACATTCAAGACAATTCAGTTGCTTTCAGTTTGAACCTCGCTTCGCAGTTGGTGCATCAAGAAAATACGGATTGATAGAGTGGTGACGTCATGCGTGGAGCTGCGGCATTGAAAGTCTTCAAAACACTGCATTAAGCGAGATTTTAAGGTCTTAATAGGACTCCACAGACAATATTGCGTGTGATAATGTAAAGTAAATAATTCCGCTCAAACGAAAATTTACTGGATTAGATTAGAACCGAACTTATGACCATAGGGTCACGAATTAGGCACGCTATCCCTAGGTCATTCAGGAGCGTTGGTTTGATATGGTTAAGGAGGGTTAAGGGTGGGCGGGATGCTTTCAGCAGCGTCCGTATTGGTGAAGTGACATGTTAAGACGACCCATGGCCGCTGAAGGGCCCATCAATAATATTGCGCCATACCTTTAGGGCGGAGGTTAACGGCATCATGAATTTTCTATCTGCATTTTTATAGACATAATGACAGCAGGAAGCAGGGACAGAAAACTACTCCGAGTCAAGCATACCGTTGAGATTTGAATAGGCGCATACGGGACGGGGTGATTTCTCGATTGGCCTTGAGTCGAGAGAGCTTGCCTCTAGCGCTTGTTTCTCCCCGATTGTAGTTTGACGTTTCCTTTTTATGAAATTTTCAAATCGCCCCTCTATAATATGTATGCATAAAAGGCCAAGAGGACAGATGTTAACAACGTATATAACAGCGCAGCACACTTTATCTAGTTGCAGCGAGTTTGCACTGTTTTCGGCGTCGTTCGTGTGCAGGTGCTGATTTCCTCAGTCCCGCTCTCAGACAAAGGTGAGCACAGAGAGGAGTAAATCATTTTTCAGGTCAGGTAGTGCATACCGTTCGCAGCACCGAGAAGGTTAGTGCCGTGCGCCTGTTAATTTTGGTGTTTATTTCTGCCTTTAAAAAGCGCCTTCTTGGTGGACTATATATGAATGCATAGCTAGAAAGCCCGCAATTAGGCACTAATAATACTTCGTTTAGGCGCATTGTCGTTTGCGTGCTTCATTGCGCCGTGCTGCTATGATAACGGTGGAACAAAATTGAGCGAAACTGCAATTCACACACAGCGACACTTGGTATGATCAAAGCTTTGTACGGTCTATTTTTGAAACAATCTCTAAAATGTTTTGTTTCACACAAGAAACGTCAAGACCAACTTTAATCATCTGCTCTGTCTTTGACAACTTCTCTCTATGAACGCAGAACTTTTGAACAGGCACCTAAAATGCCTGTTTTCATAAAGTATTGATTGGTAAAAAATATGCATCTAACATATTTACTTGCACCATAAATGCCCCGCGTTTCTGTCCCAGAAATATTTTGCAGCCCGGATCAGGGTAGGGCATCGAAAATACAGATTTTTTAATGTTGAGCCACACGTGAAGAGTATTGCCTAATCAATGTTGTGCCAAAAATATTTCCCCAACCTTCTCAAAATTTTCAGCAGCCAGTAACCACGAAGAACACGTCGTCTGGAGTCGATCATCTAGGGAGCTTGTCAGGGATACGTGGACTGGTGTGAACGTTGCCTTCAAAATGGAAACGGACAGCACAGTGAGTAGTCTCAACACTACTGCTTAATTTGTTCTGGATGCGACTTGACCGCATGACGCTGTTTTTCAGCATGGACCCAGCACCCAAGTTTACTTATTCGATGGCGCTGCAAACAAGTTTCTTGTATCTTGACCTCAATGTGTCAGAATAATGCTCGAACGCACAATGCTTCATGAAATCTCTAATTAACGGTCATGGGCCAAAGTTCTAGCCATTCTTTATGATCTAATATGGTTTACTGAGTTGCGCTAGTTGCTAGTTACCATAGGCAAGGCTGCGCGAAAAACGAGGCACCAGAGAAAGAAAGACACGGGACAAGTGCAATGACGGACGCCACGGTGGAGGCTACGACGGACGCTGCAGTGGAGGACTCGAGATAATTTCAGCCACCTGGGGTTGTTTACTGTGCATGGACATGGCACAGTACATGGGCCTCTAGCATTTCACCTCCATCAAAATCCGACCGTTGCAGACAGGACGGACTCACGTCTTTCGTGTTACCAGCCCAGCACAATAACCACTGAGCCACCACGGCGGCTCAAAACCATTCTCTGAAAACTGGTCACCTGTGATTCGCAGCGCAGCTAGACAGTTATTCCTTTCTCACAGCGAGAAGTTCACCTGACCATCAGCGTAGTTTGCTAAATATGAATTAATATTTTTGCTTGATTTCTTCTTTGGAAGGAAATGGCACAATAATTGTTTCAATATAATATTGATAGACACCGGAACAACGCCTCGAGAGAAAGGACGGGGAAGGGAGTGAAGGCATGTTTTTGGCCTCCGTACTAATTTCGATCCACTGGAGTTCTCGAATGTGAGCCAACACTGCACAACGCACTACCTTCTGCATTCGGCGTGATCAATCTGCTCTTAAGAGTTGGACTATGCTGCTGGAGTTCGGGATTTAATAGTAAACTGTGGGCCTCCAGAGACTTAAATGGCGACTGGCCTAGTGTTTGAAGCCGGATAAGCAAGATAGCGTCTAAAGTGCCGACTCGAAGGGTCCTTCCTGGGAGTACGCGCCCAGCATCGGCGCTATTTGCGTACACCACAACGGGAGTCGACAATAGGCATGCATCTTCATGTTCCTGGTACTGCCTCGCTTCCCCTCTTGAGCCGACGGAAAGAATTTCAAACCGTCAAGAAAAGAGGTTGGGGGCGCTGAAAGGACAACTTAAGCCGCGAAGAGATGTAGGAGCAACTTCAAAAAGCTTCAAGCAATGAATGAAAGAGTCACCGAGAGCCCCCATTCCTCCAATTTCTGTAAACCGGTCCCCGCTACCAACGCGTACGCGAGCGCCCGTGCGCTGGCACACATATCCAGCAGGGGCATATATTGGCGGCTCAGCGAGGTTAGCTGGCGTCTCCTGCAGTGCGCATGCGCAAAACTGGTCCTAGCGTACACCAAGAGTGCCGTCGCTTGGCGCTGCGAGTTGACCCTTATATTATGTTCTCATGCGGCTGTGCTGAATAAAGGAAAAGCAAAAAATTTTTTCTTCGTTAATTATAAATTTTATTTTTCTCGGCAATTATCTTACACTTGTTTCTGCAAAAGACGATATGTTTCTAGTAAAATATGAGCTTTAAAAAAGTGCTAGAAGTTTGTAGTTTAAAGACCCCGCGAAGATTTTTATAACAACCTCGAGATATTGTTCTTTAATTTATTAGTACCTTACAAACCCCGAGGAGAACTGAGTGAGGAGCATTGAAGAAAACGCGCAATTGTGTAGTAGCCCAACAGAAGCAACCACGTGCTGTAAAGGCAAATATGCAATATAGTAAATGTGCGAAAACTGGTGCAAGAAAGAAATAACCAAATTTAGGTAATTGGGAACACTTGTCAGCGCCAATCAAACAACACGATAAAAAAAGGCGAACAGAATACAACAGAAACACGAGTAACTGTGAAAACAATATTTTACACAACACTGAGCATATGAATGCATACTGAGATGCTTTTTGAACTATTCGGGTTAATGGAAAGAAATAATACTTCATAGAAGGTCATGTCAAAGCTTTTTTGCAAGGGAAAACACGGATAAATTGAATTATTGTGTTTTTCGGCTCATGCCGTTGAAGCTGCATTTATTAAGTCCACTGCGGAGTGTGGGGAGCTGTTTCTAGAGGCAAGCGCGAAGTAAGGGTAGTAAAATATTTATAAAATAAATATAGCAGCAAACAGGACGACAGATTTCGAGCAGATCCAGGCCATTATTGTACTTAAGAGGAGACATTAAAAATGAGCCCGGGCTGCTCTATTTTTCATTGACACATTCATTGCGGTAAGGCACTTTTAATGAACTAGGTGTGGGATTCCTCATTCAGGATATAGCTGGAAACGCAGAGGGGTTCTATAGTATCAAACAGAAGGTCGTACAGGCCTACGCGCCTACATCCAGCCATGATGACCAAACTGTTGAAAGCTTCCTCGAAGCCGTGGAGTTAGTAATGAACAAAGTCAAATCACATTACACTGCACTCATGCGCGACTTCAATGCGAAGGTGCGCAAGAAGCAGGCTGGCGACCAGGCCGTAGGCGACTATGCAATAGGCTCTAGGAATCGCAGGAGAAAGTTAGTTGAATAGTTCGCAGACAGAAATAATTGACGGATCATTAATACCTTCTTCCGCAAACGAGAGAACAGGAAGTGGACCTGGAAGAGCCCTAATGGTGAGACTAAAAATGAAATCGACTTCATGCTATGATTTCATCCTGGCATCGTTCAGAATGTGGATGTCCTCGGGAAGGTGCGCTGTAGCGACCACAGAATCGTAAGGTCTCGAATTAGCTTAGACTGAAGAAGCTATAGACGGATACAACTGAAGTCTGCAGTGAAGCTCCGCCGCCATTGAGTACAGGCAAACAGAATTCCTCCACGAAAAAAAGTAATCCCCTGTTAAAACTTCTGTTGTCATCAAAACAAGAAGTTATAAGCTCTAGAATTCAGATACTGGTTTGTTTACTAAAATCTAGCAGTAAAAAGTTGTTTTCGTTCACTTTTGTGACTGAACAGCGAAGTAGTACATTTTGCCGCGCACCGTGGCCCAGTGTTAATTATTGTTTTTTAAAGCTGTATTCTTCTACAGTGAAGAAGAAGGCCATTCACTATGTACAGGTAAGAAGAAAAATATAGGAATTCAAGATATCGCTACAAAACAGATATTAAGCTTCATCTGAGGAATACGATCATAGTGTTAATGCAATGAACGATAATCTGACAGCTATAACTGCGGAGTGCCCAGCAGAAGTAGGCGGTATGACGGTACGATAGGATACCGGAAAGATATCTCAGGAGACGAAAGATGTGGTTAAAAAATGCTAAACCATGTGGGCGTCTAGCCATAGAGAGAGAACAGAACTTGCAGAGCTATAGAAGTTAATAAAAAAGCACAAGGAGGGCGGGAGGCAGCCGACATAAGGAAGTTTACTATGGAGAGAATCGAGCACCTCTAAAGAATGGAGTAGCCTAAAAGTAGTGAAGTGGAAACAAGGGATAGGTAAAAACGAGATTTATGCATTAAGAGACAACAAGGGCAATTTCATTAGTAATATGGAGAGGATATCAATGTATCCTAAGAGTTCTACAGAAATCTATACAATAGCCAATGTAATCAGAACATTAATCAGACAGACAATAGCGAACAGTATTGTGTCATTACCTCAGTAACGAAAGAGGAAGTAATGAAAGCGTTATCAGCAATGCGAAGGGGGAAAGCAGCTGGCATGGAAAAGATATCAGCAGATCTGCTGAAGGATGGAGGAAAAATTGTGCTAGAAAAACAAGCTGCCCTGTGTACGCAAAGCCTTGTGACCTTGACCGCACCAGAAGCTTCGAGAAATCTGAATTGGGAACAGCTGGGGATAAGAGTGACTGGCGAACACCCTAATAAGCAGCAATTCGACTATTACATTGCTTTGCTTAGTCACTCTGTAGACGAGCTTCAACGCATGATCAATGAGTTAGACAGGCAGAGCCGAATGGTACGTCTGAAAATTAACATGCCGAAAACCAAAGTAATGTTCAAAAGTCTAGCAAGGAAGCAGCAGTTCACAATTGGCAGCGAGCGGCTGGAAGTGTAAAAGGAGCACGTTCCTTAGGTCAGGTAGTTACAGCTGATCCGGATCGTGAGGGGGAAATAACTAGAAGGATAAGAATGGTGTGGAGCGCATATGCCAGGTCCTCTCAGATCATGAATAGCAGGTTACAAATATTCCTTAAGAGAAAAGTGTGCAACAGCTGTATCTTACCGGTACTCACCTACGGGGCAGAAACGTGGAGGCTAACGAGTAAGGTTCAGCTTATTTAAGGACAGCACAGCGAGCCATGGAAATAAAACTGACAGGTGCAACGATCAGAGACCGAAAGCGGGCAGAGCGGGTGAGGAAACAAACACGTGTTAATGACACCCTAGTCGTTATCAAGAGGAGGAAATGGTACTGCGAAGGCAAGATAACCGCTGGTCCTTAAGGATTACAGAGTGGATTCCAAGACAAGGCCAGCGTAGCAGGGGGAGGCAGAAATTTAGGTGGGCGGATGAGATTAAGAAGTTTGCAGGCAAAAGGTGGGGGCAGCTTGTAAATGACATGGTTAATTGGAGAGCAAGGTATAGGTGTTTACCCTGCAGGGGGTGTAATCAGGCTGATTATGGTGAGCTGGTGAGGCTGATGACCTTTATTGAGCGAACCATATGGATGGGACAATTTCAGCTGTGGTCGAACAGATGGTAAATATACCAGGTTGCGAACGGTGCGTAGAGAGTTTCTTAAATTTCGTGGTTTGAAACCCTACGCGCTGGTTGCTTTCTTACAAAGTTTCAAAATATGAAAAGATTATGAAACGTTAGGTGCTAACTGAAATTCTAGATATCTATACGACACATCGTAAGCTACGAAGGTGACATGTATCGTGAATTTGAAGTTGGAATTTCCATGCGCCCCGCCGCGGTGGCTCAGTGGTTAGGGCGCTCGACTACTGATCCGGAGTTCCCGGGTTCGAACCCGACCGCGGGAGCTGCGTTTTTATGAAGGAAAAACGCTAAGGCGCCCGTGTGCTGTGCGATGTCAGTGCACGTTAAAGATCCCCAGGTGTTCGAAATTATTCCGGAACCCTCCACTATGGCACCTCTTCTTCCTTTCTTCTTTCACTCCCTCCTTTATCTCTTCCCTTCCGGCGTGGTTCAGGTGTCCAACGATATATGAGACAGATACTGCGCCATTTCCTTTCCCCCAAAAAACCAATTATTATTATTATTTCCATGCTTACAGCTGAAACACATACATTTAGACTTGGTAGGATTTATGGACACGCGCCAGAATTCGCAGGAATAAAAATAGTGTTAATGTCATTTTTAAAGCTCAGTTTTAAACTCCCTTAAGTGGTTCGGTTTGACTTGGTTTATGGAAGTTTAACGTCCCAAAGCGACTCAGGCTATGAAGGACGCCGTAGCGAAGGGCTCCGGAATTTTGACCACCTGGGGTTCTTTAACGTGCACTGACATCGCACAGTACACTGGCCTCTATAATTTCGCCTCCGTCGAAATTCAGTTGCCGTGGCCTGGATGGAACCCACGTCTTTCTGGTCAGCAGCCGAGCGCCATAACAACTGAGGCACTACGGCGGCGGTCTCTAATTGGTTATACTATTAATAACGTAGAGTCCACAAGAAACATAATGAATGCGACTTATTATTCGAACGTTAATTATTATAGATTAAGACTGACGTTCAGGCGTGTATGTGGCGTATCGATTAGCGGCAGCAGCCAAAATTAATGTAAAAAAGGACGCCTTGGAGGTTCTTTCTGCGCAACTTATACTCCCCGCACTAAAATGCACTGCTCTCCGAACACAGACTTCTGATCGTTCTGTTTCGGAACGTCGTTCCATCATACGGTTCTTCCGAAAACTGAACAATTCCATCAAGACAAAATGATTACAAGGCACACCACAGTGTTCTCGACGTGCAAAAATCTTAACCTTTCCAGCGTGATATAAATGCCCCTCTTAGAATTTCGCTTTATAGCCTGCCAGGACATAGCATAACTACACATAATAAAATAATCTTCAATGGTCTCCGACAGGTAACGCAGACGGCAATTCACTAGCCATGTCACAAAGCTCTACTTAGCGTAAAGTTACGCCACGACAACTAATTTGGAGTATGCCGTAAAAAAAATATCGTTTTTGTGGCAGACTGAATGCATGTGTGCGTATCGAGCATTTATAAACCATTGTCAAGAAACAATAGGCCAGGCGGCTGGTATAACTGCGCAGGAAAGAAAGAATCGGTCTGATTCTTAGTCATCGGCATTATCAAGAGGCTGTACAGGTAATTCATCAAAAATATTGGGAATGATTGGCTTCAAAGTGTCAGCATCTTCTCTAAGGAATCCCCTCCAAGTTTCCAAAGGAGCATGCCTAATAGGTGCGCATAAGTGAGACAACTAATCAGTAAGACGCCGTTTGAGCATCCGTGCTAAGAAATCGAGGTTTTTATGGAATAAAGAAAAAAAATAAACACCTTCATGTAGGACCAAATGTAAAAAGCCGGCTGCACAACAATTAAGAGGAAGTAACAAGTCGTCACGAAGCATGTCATCCTATTGAGAGCGCAACACGTTATTGCTGGTATTCTATGCAGCGCGTGTACTTATTACCTCCAAAATTCAGGTCATGCAAGATGTAGAAAAGCTTTGCAAAGAAGATGTTGCGCACTTGTGCGCGCGCGTGAGACAGAAAAAAACGTTGTTAAAATGAAGAAATAAAAAGGTATTCCATCGTCCGCGCCACAATTAACCCGGTGCTGGCTGCAATTTACCGCTCACTGGGAACCAGTGCAGCCGGGCGAGAGGAGGGACAGCTGATTGTCTCCCGATGACACTGAGCAGCTGCGGATGGGCTGTTTCCAGTGCTGACACATTCCACCTCGCTGTTGTGAAGTCTCGGGTGACATGTGCGAAGCATATTTTTCTTAAAGGGGCGTCAGTGGGTTGACGGGCTCGTCGGTTTGGAGAAGGGCGAACCTTGAGAGTTCCGAGCACATCCAAACCTCCTTTTTCGCAGTGGTATCGCATGCACTGAAGGGCCCCACACTCCCAGCTCATGCCACCATAAAGTATCGGGTTCGTACCCGCAGTGACGCAACCAGAACCCTTCAGATTTTTCTTAACGAGGAGCAGCCATTGATACTACACAAAACTGTTGTTACAGCCTCGGTTTCTCCCCGATGCCATGGAGAAACCATCAGCAATATCACTTATAGTCAATACCGAGGCGCAGGGGGCTCAAGACAGCGCTAATAACAAAAAGAGAATATTGACAACCTTGATGAATAGATGAATTCAGTTTTATAGCTTTGGGCTTTGGTAAGGTTTTGGTCTGCGATTAGCCCTAACAAGGCTCCTAGAGACATAGCGTTATGCTCCTGAACAACACATCACCGATGTTTGCATCTTCCATGTCTGCAAACAAGAATTTTTCACTAGCTGAACCAAAAGCCTTCACAAAAGCAGTTACTTGAGCTGTTTGGCTAGATTGATATGATTCTCTGTTAAACACCATCACGCAAAAAAAAATGCCTCGTGCTCTGAAGCTTCAGTACACAATAGAGAACCGAGATGGTCTAAATATGCCCGGATCCCTAACATGCAGCTTTCCACAAATCCAAAATGTCGGTCCCATAAACCACATTGGTATTCTTCAAACATTCCCTATGAGAAATATCAGCACCACTCGCACCCTAAGTGGCTTTGTCATGCCTTATAATGAGTCCAATGAGTCTCTGGGCACTGGCATGCTGCAAGTGCTGAGAGGCACTGGATTTTATGGAGAAAAAGCAGAGCTGTGGCACCTCAAAAAAGAACGGCAATTAAATTTCTTGAAACAAGAAGACAAAACATTCTTCTCGTTTCTAGCCAATTTCCTTTCCATAGCATGAAAGGCGATATACTCGTCAAGTGAAAAATCCTCCTATCTTTCCATCACCGATCCCACTCTTTTTTCTCGGCATCTTTTCTGCGGCCACTAGACGCTTGTCCTGTGCGTTATATTGAGTCCTCTTGCAGCCTCTCATGGGTTCAACTTGATGCTCTGAATCTTTATGCACGGTTCAATGGTTGCCGGAACATTTTGGAATATGTTTTCTTCGAGTTTTCTGCTTGGTCGTCCTCTCTTTAAGCAGTTTATTGTTGCTTCACATAGGTCGCGGGACGTAAAATTATTTGTGTGTTCCGATGGGTTGCTTGACCGGTTGCGAACTGGACACTAACGCATTTAATGCACTTCAAATTAAATGTGTCGTAAATACTAAAACATTAAGAAGCGCTCGATAACCAACTGCTCGGCTCATTGGTATACCGGCTAATTTCCAGCGACACCTCTGAAGCGCCAGTTTGGTTTTGCATCGCCGCCGTCGTAGTAGTCTGCTCGGGACAACCTGTGGGTGCGTTGCAATGGCAGCAATTCGGAGGCTGGTTACCGAAAAACTAGGAGAATATCCCGTATGCGAAGGATTGCCGAGTGGTGGGTAGTTACCGCGGAAGCACGAGGGTATAGCGAGAGCGTAAGATGGCGCAACCAGTGGCGAGTTCTCATAAGAAACACCCAGAAGAGTTTTTTTTTTAAGGAAGAGGAGGGTTACCGTGGAAGGAGGAGAGTATGGCCAGAGCGCAGGAAAGCGTATCCGAAGGGTGTTTACCAATGGAACTGTACGGAAGGTTATTAACATGAAACGAGGATGGTGTGGCGAGAGCGGAGGAATCCGCCACAGGAGGATAGTTACCGCTCAAGGTGGAGGGTACGGTAAGAGCGTGAGAGGACGCAGCCGGTTGGAGATTGTCACGGGAACCATCTTGACGGTAGCTATCCTAAAAGAACGAGGATGTTTACCGTAGAAGGAGGCAGCTATGGCGAGACTGCAAGTCACAAGCGAACGGTAGTTGCTACTAGAACCACCCGGATGGTAGTTACCCGTTAAGGAGATATGGCGAGATCATTGCAATGCTCAACCAGAGCGCGATTACCACGGAGGGTACCATATGAAAGGTGGCAGTTTCTGAAAGGTGGAGAGTATGGCGAAAGAAAACGTAGCGCGAGGAGAGGGCCATAGGTGGCGCCGCGCTGCAGGACCGGCGCACTCTAGAGATGAACTAGCCGAGAAACGAGTACATCCGCAAAACTAAAAAGAGCGCTCCAGAGCTATACAGATATCAGGCAGTTTTCAAATTCTGTATCTCAATATATTGTGAAATATAAATGCCTTAAGAGCTGTTGCTGAATCCCGCGTTACACAGCGGTAACCGTATTGTTAATTTTTTTCTAATTGTTCACACTTTATCAATGTAATAAAAGCTTCAGTTACATCGGTGCGTTCTGGGAATCGGGGTATCACAGCAATGCGAACATTATTTACCTGACAGATCTCAGTTAAAACACTATTGTAAGTAAAATTAGTGAATCGAATTTTTAGTTTTCCGTCTTAGAGCACAAAATTTTTTTTTTCAATTGAAAGCCTCGTACACTACAGGTGAGCCCAGCCTCTAAACTTTCTGAATCAGCATGATGGTTCGAAATATCGAAAGAGAAAAATTTTGTACTTGGGCGATGCTGAGAAATAACGCCAGTATTCCGGTGGATCGACCGGTACGTATGCTCTGAGGAAGAGAGCCATGGTGTATCCTTGGGGGATATAGCTCCGTCGGCTGCGCACAAGAAAAGAACGAATCATAATGAAATAAGCTTTAAGACCTGAAGAATTAGCACTTTTCATACGCAGAAACACCCTTTCTTCAGTCTCCTGCCTCTCTGTTTTGAGTCGGTGGCTTTTCTCAGCATAATATTGGGACAAGAGTAGTATCTTTGAATGTTGGGGCTATTTCAGTGCGTAGCACGTTGTTAGAGATGAGGGATTCTTGAGTGAGCTGACTCTTTCAGCGCCGCAGGTCCCTTCTTCGAATGACGTTGTCGGACTTGGTTATGAAGGAAACTGTAAAGGAGGTTTATTTTACATTATTTACAAGATTTAGGAATCCATTGGACGGTGATGGGGGAAGGTCGGATGATCTGAGAAGATCTGAGGATGATCGAGGATTCCTGCTCATTGCACTCGTCGTCCGGTTTCAAAAGGGTCCGGCCCCTAGGATTCCCCAGGTTCGAGGAGGTCTTCGCCAGGTTGGGCGTGGCCTAACTTGCGCTGTCGTACACACACACCACTTCACATAGGAACACGCCCCCGTCACATGCCTCGCCGAGAGAGAGGGTGCCGTTGGACAACCGCCCCCACCAGAGAGAGCGTTGTCTTCGCGTCCGAACGACAGTTCTCACGCTGTAAAGCCGAACATGTCTTCCGGGAAGTCCGAATGGGCGAGGCGCCGACGATCTGGCACATTTGAAGGGGTGAGCCACTCCTGCTCGGTTTGGCGGTCGCTAACTGCCTCCGTAGCAATGTTGTTTACAAACGGAGGCAGAGTCGTCCGTCTCGAATCCAATAACCCAAGCGGGGACAGGCCGTGTGAACCAAGATGCCTATCGCCGTGCAGTGACCCCGGCTTCAGGTGTCCCGGGCCAATTACGCAGCTGAATCAGACGGGCGGTAGCCAGAATCCTTAGAGCTCCTCCGCGGCCCGAAAAAGCTCGAATGTGCAGCGTTGACGACCAATGGCAGGAAGAGATGAGATGGCGTCCGTGTTGGTCCCCCGGATTGCAATATCAGCGCCCCCAAGGCAGAACCCAAAGCACCACCAATAAAGGAAAGCGCAGGTGGGACGTTCCAAACAGCAAAGCACTGCCCCAACCGCAAGCGCTCGGAATTTGCCAAAGAATCACCTGGCTTCTTCTATTGACAACAATACACTTTTCAAAAATTGTGTTTAAATTTGGGTTAATTTTGTGCCGACTGAGCGCGAAACATCCCTTTTGAAACTGCTACAGCCGGATTACTCAGAACAAAGTAAAAAAAAAACACTCACTGTGACAGTCGTGTGAGCGGGGAGGACGGGAACAGACGAGTAGGAGGAAGGCAGATGGAGCTAGTTGCGAACGCCGAGGTAGCACGCGTGAGCAGAGGGTCAGTGTTGTCTTTTGCCGATGAGATGGCGTTGTTGGAATAAAAATTGAAAATTTCAGAAGCAGAATTGGCAACTGAAATATTGCGGTACGAGAGGTAGGTCGGGGATGAAGTGTACGGTGTAATACAAGATGGAGTGCGTCCGGAGAATGGAGCGGGCATCGCGGAGCATTTCGAGGTAGGCCAGAGAGCGGTAGAGGCAGTCCGCAGACCAGAAGGCTCGAGCGGCGGCACTGAGGTCGCAATTGTGAGAAAGGAGGTAGGCCAGAGAGCGATACTTGAAAGCTCAAATGCTGACAAGGCAGCGGCGATCGAGAAACAGGAGGCAGGTGTCAACGTGTCAGAGGAACGCTCTGATGATTTGAAGGAAATTGATGAAAAGTTTGGCACTGCAACTCTGTGCTGAAGCGAGCAGGCTAGTATCCGGGGATGATGAGGTAATCGAGGATGTCAGACCTCCGGAGCGGTGGGAAGGGGCAACCGCCGTGTCAGAAGTGATGACTGCACGGAAGGAGGATAATGACAACAAAGTGGAGCTCGCAGAGGCAGCTGCGGCTGTAACGGTCACCGTAGTAGACCAGACTGGTAGCGCTGATACTGAAAGAGGGTACCGCAGGCATACAAGTGCCCCAGAGCGTGAAAAGCCCAGGCGCGAGCAAACTGGCGGCGCTACGTCGAGGGAGACTGGCGAACGCGCGAGAGTAAGCGCTCATGATGCGATAGCCGGTGAAGTTTTGTTTCGCAGTGGAGGCGAGATTGCGGGCCAAGCGTGCGTGCGAATGGCGTCACGGGCGAATGAACCTGAGTGGGCAAGTCACCAAGGTGGCGGAAAGGCTAAGCTGCGCTTCGCTGAAAGGCCTATGGAGAGAACGCCCGGTCAAAATTGTAACGAGTGTCAGATGGCGCCTTGTCACCGGCCGTACGTCAGGGGACGGCCAATTGCACTAATCGTCAGGAGGTACCCGCCGTGGCAGATGACCAGTAAGGGCGATTGCATTGAACCGACGGACCGCCCTCCGCCGCAGGGGGTTTAGAACACACCTTGGTGTACGAGATGGGAATTGTGCGCAGGAGATAGAGACGCCAACGCTGATGAGCTGCCGACGCCTATAGCACCAACTCCATTGTTAAGGCGAGCGGGGTTAAAGAGGCAACGCTGTTTTCTAGGCCTTTGTTTTAATGGTGTCGTAGTGCCCGGGGGAGGATCGCGGGACACCAGCCGCGCGCGGTTGGGGGTGGGGGGGGGGGGGGAAGTGTGATGCGCTCCGTGGAGGCACGCATCACAGTGGCGGTGGAGGTGTCGGGCGCGCGGCCTTATCGCATCCGAACGTAGCCGGAAGAAACGGCCGCCGCGGTTATGTGTATGTACGCGCGGGCGATTCGGCGCGCCCAAGAAACAGCCGGCGCTTTGTGTTCCTATGTGTGTGCTTGCCGCTCAGCGGCGACGGACGAGAGACACCTCCCCCCCTCCCCCCGAACAGCAGTTACGGGGGGGGGGGGAGGTGTCCAAGGTCCGATTAGTCCAAGGTCTGCGCGGCCGCCTACGTAACGAAGGGAACCAGCTCAAGATGCCTTCACAGGGAGCCGACCGAAGGGAGCAGCTGCGAAGCAAGGACCAGAAAGTGGAAGCTGGAAAGGAGGACCGGGAAGAGAGGAGAGACGACCAAGAAGGACAGACGGGCCGTGGATGCCGAGACACGAGGACGCATCCCGGCGGCAGAGTGGTGTCACCGCAATTGTGAATAGATGTAAATAAATTAGGCACTGTGTAATCGGAATGTTTGGTGTGGTCTGGCTGAATTGGGAGGAGAGGAAAACAAAATAGAGGAGGGCGGAAGGAACCTGCCTGACTGCCATACTGTTCGTTTCACTCATTTTCAGTGCTCCTCTAGAGCTCGGCTTGACAGTATTTACGTTTCAGCAGACATGTTAGCCAGCATTTGTGGTTAATGGATGCGGCCCATATTCTTCAGTGATCACTGCATGGCGTCTCTTCGGATAGGGAGGTACAGTGGGCGCATGGTCCCTCCTCGATGGCAACTCTGAAAGTTGGATAGCTCTCTGCTGTCAGATTAAATCATCCAACGTGCTGCATTTACCTGCCTGAAGGACACGTGGTCACCCGGTGATCTCAGGGGTTTGCGAAAATGGGACTTAATTATTTAAGAAACAAAAACGTAGCTAGCGAAGCCTCAGCAAGAATGACGTTTCTAAGACATCACCTTCTTTTGCACGGGCGTACTTTCGTTGAGCTACATTAGAGGATTAGGCCAGGTGCCTATGTACAAGATATCACTACATTAAAAGCAGAGGTTCAACACTTTGAAACCGAAAGTAACAAAAGGGCCTTGGTAAGGTGTAGGCCTCGTAGATTTCTCGATGAGCAACCATCTTGTCGAAGCCTGAGTGGTGAAAGGCAAATTGCCGTTGCTAAAGAATTACTGGAAATCAGCATGGAGGTTGCATATTCACTTATGCTGCTGGCATTATTGATGCCTACTATCGGACTACATTCTTTGACTACTATCGGAAGCTCTTTGGGGATTGTGCTTGCAATAATGGGGAATCATATTACAGATTCTTATTGGAAGCCTTCCCTCGACTTGATGACTAGCAGCGTGCTTTAGTGCAGGGATCTCTATCACTTTGGACTAAATCAAATCTGCCATTTTTGACCTGACGGCTCAGAAATGTACTGGGCCAGATGGTATTACTAACGAGTTCTATAGAACATTTTCCACTCGCTTTGCACCGGTTTTAATGGAGAGAGAGAGAGAGAGAGAGAGAGAGAGAAAGAGAAACAAACGGATATGCACAGAGGTTAACTAGGCAGCGCCCGGTATGCTACCCTACACGTGGGAAGGGGAACGGAGGGTGAGATAGCAAGGGGAGAGAGCATAGGGAGATGATCTCTTTTCCACGTCCGTTGGCCATTACTTGCAGGGTACACCGGGCACGCATTGATAGTTGACAACTTTGTACTCAGTCCTGCGTCATTTAAGAACTTGAAAAGTGCCTTCAAAGCTGTCTTCTGCGATGAAGGCTTACTCGAAGTACCCAGGATCTTGGCTTCAATAAGGGACCGAGGATCTAAACGGCGGAGTGTTGCAGCCAGGAGGGCACGCTCAAGCTGAAACCAAGGGCAGTTAAAAAGAAGGTGTTCTGTTGCTTGGTTGCACCCACAGATCTCACACGCAGAAGAGTATGCCATTGCGATTAAGGGGGAAGGGCGTAGGCATTTGTCAACGCCACTCTCAGTCACAGAGGACACAACAGCGCAGCATCTCAGCGGAAGAGGCCGGACGAAGGACTGAGTTAAAGTAATGGGTAGTAGGGGTTGAAGTAAGGAGTTTTAATGGAGGTTTTTCAAGCTTCTTACGATGTTGGTTTTTTGGCTCCCACTTTCTACTCTGGAAAAACTATATTAATTCCAAAAAGCATAGAAACAAATCGGTTGAAAGCGGTTGAAGGATATCATCCAATTTCCCTCTCTAATTTAGTTTGCGTACTTTTTGCAAAGGTTCTTTGTCGTCTGCAGCTATAGTCGCTAATTTGGGAGGCTCACACCAGGTCTGCGGTATCAGACGCCGCAGAATCCAAACCCATATTCATATTGCACGTTCAGTATTGACGACACTCCTTAATCAGATTGACTTTGCCAAGGTTTTGATAAAATTTGTCACGATTTCTTCTTTGCGGTCTTTGAGCATGCAAATATTGGATTGTTTTGCTCCGGGGCTTAACAGAGTGCTATAAAGAGTCATGTGCGAGCATAACTGTTAACCTAAAGGTTACAAAACGTGTGCCGCTGAAATTATCTGTTCGACAAGGCTGTCGATTACCGCCTTCGTTGTTGACCCTATATCTTGAACCCTTTTGCGTTAGTAATATTAACAGCGCCACTGTCTGTGGTGTTTCACTGGAACAATGTGAAATAAGGTTTTCGCCTATGCTGATGATGGCGCCCTATTTTGTTCTGACAAAAATAATGTACTTGAGGTATTACAATTCACTGAACAGATTTCTGAAGCATCAGGCGCGGCTCTTAATTTAGATAAATGCAGGGGATATTGTATGCGCCATTGAGATTCAAGGCCAAATCATTTTTGGTGTCATAAGCTGGGACTGTGGCGCCCTTCAGTACCTAGGGTTTCGTCTGCACCAAATTGGCAACAGTGAACCCTACTGGGATTTACAGAAAATCTCCATGAGGCGATAAACCCAGGTTTGTCTGGGTAGGGAACTGCCAGTGTTTGCTCCTGCTCATGATTGCAACATTTTTTTTTATTTGCGAAACTTGCCTATGTCCTCCGGGTTTCCTATTGTGCGAGGTGATGCACAGAATATTCGCCACCTTCATATGGGGCTGCCAATGGGAACTCATGCGTCGCAACAACCCATTTCTTTCTCTTGTCTGGTGGGTAAGGCCTTGTTCACTTGTTCGTGCATCACCTTGTTTCGCGTTTTTTTTTCTTTTTCAAATCGACACACTACCCTTTCTAGTAGCTGTGCTTATTAGGAGTCTTACTGCTCAGTTGTCTTTCCTATTCGCACCGACTGGACACACTCGTGAGGCGCATGAGGATTCTTTAAGGAAATACTTGACACCTTCAATTTCTTCACTGTGCGCTTTCCTCTAGAGTACCTGTATAGTCTTTCCGGAAGGGAGATGAGTCAGGTATTTACAAAGTACTTGTTTCTTGTTCAGTTGTATCAGAAACCTTCTGTGGAGTTCCTTGACACCAGTTTTTTAAAATGTGTTGAACGAATGTGCTATTCTTCTGCAGCAAAAACATTCTGCTTTAAACTGCACACATCGGCGCTCCCTGTGAAGGCATGGCTTCATGCCAAGCTCATGCTTGTGCCATGGACAGTGAATTGCTACCTGTGCAGTGCGCCAGAGACCATTGACCATTGCTTTATTGTATGCAATGATACCATGCTCTTCTGGGACATCCCTGCAGGGGCGCCTGAACTATGCAGATGTTGGTGAGTTGCGACACCACGGGTTCCTGAGCATGGGCAGGAACATCCCCGAAGGGGGAGGATTGTGAGCAGAGCGTCCCTATTGATCCAAGCAAGAGTGCTTCTCATTTTTGGCTCAGCTGTGTCTGGGGAAAATGGGTTCCTGCTTGTAGAGCCGATGCCGCGCGTTTGGACCTATAAGGCCCCTCGGCGCCCATTTTCCTGTTTACAGCACCTGTGGCCTCACCCGACCAGGAAAAATCGGCAGTCGCCTTTTCTTCTGCTTCTTCTTCCTCACCCCAGGTATATGAGTCGCCTTTTCCTATCCCCCCCTTCGTCTTTCACGTTTCTATCTTCTTTCTCACAATTCTACAGTCGCCTCTTCCGTTGATTTTTCCTTTTGTCCTTTCGGCGAGGGCGAACCTTGTGTGACCAACTACTCTGAATTGTGTCATACTGAGTAAAAGTTGTGGCGTAGAGCTGGAGTGTGTAGGACTCGCTAAAAAGTTCCTGTCCCGTCTCCTGGTTGGGCTCCACGGCGGGTTCCAGGCACCATGACATAAAAACTTCATGTTCATGTCTCCCTCTCCTTGCAAACAAGATCTATCTCTCGAAAATGAGCAAAATGTTCAAAATATTTTCAGAAAAAATGTTATCGTTCCGGAAATTTCATGTTGTTCATATTGTAGCCGAAGATAAACAAGCAAGACTCACCCTTGCTCTTGGGAGAAAAGTGCTTGATAGATACTTTGGGCCTTGGGTAAACGATATCTTAAATTTCCATCACCCGCTCACTCTTCGAACTGCACGACAGCATCCAGTACTCAAAACTGGCAAGCACTGCATCGATAGGGTATATTCCTGTCTCCATCACTTCCCATCGATCTATAAACACTGCCCGACGCATCATTTCTGAAATTGATTTTGTCCGCCTCTCTGAGAAATAAATGCTTGAGGGCCTTACCGACTCAGATGTCATACATGTCCAGCGAAGTAAGATACGGAAAGGCGACAGGAAAATAGACATGAAACACATGATCCTCATGCTGAAAACCAGCACACTCCTTAAAAGCACTCAAGTCGGATGCATGGAAATAAATGTAACCCCACATATACCCAACCCACGCAGATGTTTCAATTGACAGAGGCTTGCCAACAGCTGACGGAGTTTCCGTGGCCGCAAAACTTGCGCGAAATGCTTTACGAAGGACCACCAATCCGATGAATGCGTTGCTGCCCCGTGGTGCGCAAACTGTGAAGGAGACCATACCAGTGCTGTGGCATGTTGCAAGTTGCGCGTCCGCGCCATAAGTGTCGCCACGGTCGGAACGATTGCAGCGATCCTGGTATCTGGCAGCAAACGCGGCTGGAGTCAAGCGTAATAAAAAGTAAAATTTCTCGACCATAGTAGACAACACAAACATGCTTATGAATGAAAATATAACCGCCAACTCCCAGGCACCGCCACCGTCGCATTTCAAAATCGTCCCCATTGGCTCTACGGGAATGTCACACCCTTGACCATACTGCATACTCCAGGGCTTGTCCGTCCTGGAAGAAAAAAAAAAGAAATAATTACCTCGAAAACTACTGAAAACATTCCTTTTAAAGAACCAAGAAGACGGTTAGCCTCGGAGCAAAGCTGAAATTGTTTGTTTCAGAATTCCAGTTTACTGAAGAATTTGAATCTAGCAAGCTTCTA
Source organism: Amblyomma americanum (assembly GCA_030143305.2). Taxonomy (NCBI): domain Eukaryota; kingdom Metazoa; phylum Arthropoda; class Arachnida; order Ixodida; family Ixodidae; genus Amblyomma; species Amblyomma americanum. The sequence goes on along the minus strand of JARKHS020007952.1, from coordinate 66,384 downwards.
GGTAAAGAAAGGAAAGTGTTTTTGTACAAGCATTTAAAATTGTGACGTTATCGTCAATTAAAACCACGACGATGTTCAGGCTTCTCTTCTCTACGTTGAAGAATGCGGGAAAACTCTTAGTGACCTAATTGCGGCCAAAATTTGAGATGTCCGCTGTCTTAAACCTCCACGCTGCTGCACGTCTTCCGAGGTCGCCAAAGAATTCTTCATGAGCTTCAGTTTGAATGGCGTTGGTTTTCTCTCATGAAACAACCTCTTCTGTGCTGGAAACACAGAGCCGCCATAAGTGACGTCATTATCGGGACCTCTGTCCTTCACTGTGCACTTCAGATAAGCCTGAACGCTATCGTCGCTTTATTCGGCGATTACACCACCATCTCAATTGATAGTAAACAACGTTTTCGCAGGATTTAAGAGCAAGATTTGCGATTTCAGCCCTTTTATACTTATCGCATTCTAATACACTTCAGTTGCCCTTTAACAAAGATATTATCTTTCATGGCAAACACAAACTTCGCCAATGTGGCGCCTGGGCAAGGCGCACCACATCAGACTTCGGCACTTCTCCAGGCCACAAGCAGTGAGCCTGTGGTAGGGCCATCCGCGCCCCCAACTGCAGTAGCTAGCACTATTCTGCCAACTCCAAAGCAGGCTGCGCAGATCCCCGGGTCGGCGAGCCTCACGGCCTCTTCCCACAGGTCAAGGTCAAACTCTAACGTCCATGTGTCCTCAGTACGGTCGTGCAGTGTCTCTGCAGAGGCGATGGATGCGACCCAAGGCAGCCCTTTGGCGTCCACATAGGACGCACGGCGAGGCTCCCTGGATCGGTCAAAAGAAGATAGGCCACGAGTCACGGGGCCGTAAACAACTTGGTTTAGTTTTGCACTCCATACAAACACAAAATTAAGACGGCTTTCATAATCTAATCGAACTGTAGAGTACTTGTAAACAACTACAGTGATGTAAAACACACCCTAAGAGCACACGCTTTTGTCCCTTTGTGTCTACAAGATAAATTAACGTCCTAAAAAAATTTCTTTCATTATAGTGTCTGCCACGGCGACCGAGAGCAGGCAAGCAGGATATCAGGAGGCATAGCCATCATTGTGAAAAACTGTGTCCCGGATCACGAGCTAAACCGAATAACATGATTCGAAGCTGTAGCAGCCACTCTCCTTGCACACAAAACCATTTTACATTTTGGTCTGTATATATTGATCCACAACTGAACGTAGCACTTCATGACATAGAGGGACTTTTAGAAGAGCTACCAGAGCCTTACTTGGCAGTTGGAGGCTTTAATGCATACTCTTCGTTTTGGGAAGCGAGAAAACTGTAGCTAGATGGCCGCTAATAGAGGATTTTAGTCTATGCACTAACGTATATTTGCTAAACTCGGATAAACCAACGTGCTGCTCCCTAAACTAGGAAAAAATGAGTGTTTAAGGTGTGTCGTATAGCTCAGCGTTTGTTTTCCAGCCTATCAACCTGTGAGCGACAGATACAACTGACATTAAATAGACGCGGGTGGGCAGACTGAAATTTGTTTAAATTACAGTTGCTGTTTTTTTCTTGCTCAAGCAGGTTTCCAGATTGATCACACCCTGCACTTAAATGAAAGTATCCTTCCACTAAACAAGAACGAAATTTTTTTGGCACAACAGATGACAATAAACTCTCTTTTCTGCTACACCTCAACATCGTCAAAAAGAAAGCTTCCTGATCCCTGAATAAAGTACTCTGGTGAAAACGCTGGTGATCTGATAGAACATGTCTTTTAGAAATATACTGCTCCGTAGTGCGCTCTAGCCTAGACTATGGATGCGTTGTATATCTGCGAGGCTGCGAGGCTATCATATCTAAAGCGACTGGACCCAATGAATAACCTTGGTTTACGTCTCGCAAATGACCCATACAGAACATTCCCCGTAAGCAGTCTCTTATGTCAAAAGGAATGAACCCTCCCTTACAAACAGAATTATGCTCAAATGCACATATGTCCGAACTTTCGTTCAATTCGTTATCCCATAGTTACCAAGTGAACCTCCAGACCAGTGTTCAACAGCAAACCCCAGTCAATCAGATCGCTGCTTATTTGCCAAAACTTGCCAAAATTTGCCAAAACTTGAAAATACTGGATACCCCTCCTGATATCGCCTAAAGGCACGACTCACTGCCCCATGGTAAAACCTTGTGAATGTATGTGAGTTTACATTAGCACGGTTTCGAGAAAAAGAGACCACACGCACATATATTACAGGCATACTTGGCACTACAAGAAAATTATATGAGCTACACAAAGTTTTACACTGACGGCTCAAAAACAACAAATCATTTCGGAAACGTGGTAGAGCAATGAAACTGACAAAAGATAGTAAGGCTGCCAAACTGTGCATTCCTTTTTAGTGCCGAATGTTATGCTGTCTCTGTACCAGTAAGCGGTAAAATAAATAGCAGTATTGAAAAGGGCATAATCCATACAGATTCAGTTAGCTTGCTAACGTCATTACATGCCAGACATGTAGTCGATCCTTTAGTACGAAACAATACATCAACACAAGGCCATATGATAAAATTCTGCTCAGTGCCGAGCCATATTGCAATAGATAGAAGCGAAATAGCTGACCTGTGTGCGGCAAAAGCTCGCAGTAACGAAATAAAGAACGTCACCATGCCCCATTTCAACATGCATAGAATTAATATACAATAATTTGAAAGCTAAATGGCAGACAACTTGGGATACTCAAATAAACAACAAGCTGCATTTTGCAAAGCCTGTACCTAGGAAATGAAATACCTGTGCACACCAGGAAAGTTTTATATAATTAATTTTACGTCGTCTCCGCATTGTAAACACACACCTGACACATAACTCTTTACTGACTAACCTCTTTATGAAAGATGTTTAGAGGAGCTCCGAATAAACCGTGTTTTATTGTCATGCTCAAAACTCGAAAAAGAGAAGTGTTTTACTCGATTGTATTTTTATTGCATACCTTTTCACCCAGCGCTACTCTTAAGTGACAGTGCAATTTCTGACACGTCCAATGTTTTTACCTTTTAATAGAAACTGGTTTTCTTACTAAACTGTGAATGTCTCACCTGTTTATACACTTCAGCCAATTTCTCATTCCTGAGAAGAAGGCTGAGGTGTCTTTTTCATTTATTGGGAGCCTCGACATCCTTCCCCGCCAAGGATGGCCGCTGAGGTTACCTGACCTACTTTAATGCTTTTAGCATTGCCCATTTCAAAAATTATTGCCCTTTACTTCCACTAGGTGGCATGGAATAACATTTCAGGCCCTTTCAGAAAACCGTCGTTTTACACTTTTTTATATAAAATCCTCCACGAAACAATTTTCTCTACCTTGTGTTTAGCGCATAATAGCCTTAGATGCTTATGGGCCATTAAACCCACCACAGTACAAAACAACTCTTCTGGGATATATTATAGCAAACACTTGAGAAGTAAATTGAAATCACACCCTACAATATTGGTTTTATTGCCTGTGGAGAAAAACTGTGCTGTGCGATGTGATCTGTTGATGTTGATGGGGCTGTTTGGTCTCTGGAAGAGCCGCATGATAAACCGCCACGCCGAATCACCGCGGTGGTCAAAGTCATTGCTTCGTGAGCGGTATATGTTGCCCAGGGAGAACCACCTAGCCGGCTTCCCTATCTAGATGCACGTGTGGGCCTCCCAGACTTTTGATGTTTTGGAATGTGGGGATGTGCAGGAGTATGTTGAGCTGGTATTACGCAGCCTGGTGTTTTGCGGCATAAGCATACTCAGATTTTCCCGCTAGGCACAAGTTCCATGTGAAAAACAAAAGAACCGTTGTGGCGCAGTGGAATCATCCCTGTCTCACTCTAGCAGGCCCTGGTTCGATTTCCGCCTACACCCCAACTTTCTCTTCTTATTTTCCTTCTTTGACAGTGCGTCCTTCTGGGACTATTGACTGAATTGTGTATTATAGTATGGCTTATTGAAGTACGGATTTAATTATGGATGGGTGTGGAGTGTATTGTGGATTGGCTATGGATTGATGAACGCGCGACACATGTGTGTCCACGTCACTGACTAGGCAGGAAATGCTTTTGCACTAAAATAATATTGCCGAGCCCGTACCGCACAAACATAACGCTCTAGGCCGCACGAGAGTAGTAACATGCACTAGCCGCTCTATGTCAAAGGCAGAGGCCAGTTATTCTGCGACTGAGGAGGAGTGTCTCGCGATAGTGTGGGCCATGTCAAAATTTTGTCCGTACTTGTACGCCACGCCTTTCAGTGTTGTCACTGACCGTCAAGCGCTGTGCTCGCTCTTAAATCCCCTCTAGCTTCACGGACCCGCATGGCCACCACGCTCGATGAAACTTACGAGTTTTTTTTTTATTTATTGATCTTTGTTGCTTTACAATTGTACGCAAACACTGCTCGGACCCATAGCCAACGGCTAGTAACGGGTCCAATAGAGAAAATGTATACAAGCATGCAGGCAACAATATACCAAAATAAAGTAAGCAAGTTAGTAAAAAAAATGGCTATACATCACTCTCAACACTTGTAAGAGTATCAACAAAAGAAACACATATATTACAGACTATATAAACTAAAAACTTACAGATCAAACAAAACGCATAGAACTTACACAAAAATTAAGGCATCACAAAAAGCTAGAGGAAAATAGTTGTTAACTATTTACAGAACATCACAAGGGTACAACACACGACAGGAGGATAAAATGATTTCAGTGCACACTTTTTAATCACAAAACACTTTTTGAATAGACGCAAATTTATAAATCTATAAATAAATCAAGGTATCAGGTTTCTGCTACATGCAAATAATATCAGACGACTAAAAAAAAAAAGAATGAAAGTATGAATTCAAAGTGTGTCATTCTTTATAAGGTAATAATTTTTTATTCCAATGGAAAAGTTGTAGGCAGTCTTTAGGTCATGTGGTAAATTATTCCAAATTTTTGCGCCCGTGAACTCTAGGAGACGCTCTCCATATACATTTCTTTTCACTGGCAAATTAAAATTGCCGTACGTGCGGCTCCGTGTTGAAAGTGGCGGGATGTTAAAGATTGATATATCAAACGGAAGGTTGTTTGTTACTATTTTATAAACACATTCAGCAGTTCTTTTCTCACGAAGTAAATTGAGTGGTAAGACGCGTAGTTTAGTAAATAGTGCCTTACTGTGTGCAGTGTAACTAGAAAATGAAATTATTCTAAGTGCTCTCTTTTGTAACTTTTTAATAGGCTCTAGGTATGTACTATACGTCCAGCCCCACGACTCGATGCAATATGAAAGGTGAGTATGTATTAATGTGAAGTATAGGACGCGCAGGATATTGGTATCAAAGTATTCGCGCGTCTGGAGAAGAGCATAACAACCGGATGCCATCTTAGTGCAAGTCGCCTCAATATGATGTTGCCAGTGTAAATGTTTATCCAGTGTGACTCCAAGATAAGTAAAAGTATTTGTTGACTCAAGCTGGGTCTGGTTAATAGTTAATGTAATATCACTTGAAAGAATTGATTTTTTCTTTGAGTGGAACAGTATGTATTTAGTTTTCTTAGCATTGATTGTTAATTTGTTTGTGAGAAACCAGTCGGAGATTTTTTCCAGTTCTGTATTTGCTATGTTTTCAAGTTCGACCGTATGATGAGCAGTAACAACAATGGCAGTGTCATCAGCATACATGATGGCTTTGGATGAAGTTAATACTTTGGGCAGATCATTTACGTACAGTAAAAAAAGAGCAGCGGACCAAGAGTAGACCCCTGTGGTACCCCTGTGAGTAGGCGCTGAATGGATGACGATAAAGATTTCATTGAAACAATTTGTTGGCGGTTTGTGAGGTAGCTAGAGAAAAAGTCAAGCACCTTATCACGAAGTCCATATATTTTTAGTTTATTTAGCATAATGTCATGGTTAACTGTGTCGAAGGCTTTTTTAATGTCCAGAAATATAACTGCTGCGAGTCTGTTATTGTGTAAAGCATCATTAATTGCCTGGGTAAGAGTCATGACTGCTGAGCTGGTGGAGTACTGAGGGCGAAATCCGTGCTGCTCAGGGCATATAATGTTATATTTCTGAAGAAACTGATGAATACGTTTGTTAAGAATTTTTTCGAATATGGTATTAATAACACTAAGTACAGAGATAGGTCTGTAACTGGAAGGGTCAGAGGAGTCGCCGTCCTTGAATACAGGAGTAACACGTGCTATCTTTAGGGATGATGGGTATGTGCTGTTGAGTATTGAATGGTTGAATAAATGGCATAATATGGGTCCTAGAACATCAATATTTTCTTTAATTACCTTCACAGGAATGCCATCGTAGCCTGCCGCCTTGTTTGTAACTAAATCCATAACAACACACATCACTTCAGTTAATTCGACTTCGTGCAGAAAGAAAGAGTTTAAAACTGGCCGCGGAAGATCACTGCTAGTACTTATATCAGGAAGTTTCGATGCTAGATCAGGGCCAACTTTGGTGAAAAATGTATTAAAGTCTTCTACTGTCTGCTCAGTTATATTGGAGGGAAGTACAGAACGTTTTTTAAAGTTATGTGTCGCCTCATTTACAATTTGCCACATTTCCTTTGAATTCCCAGTGGCGGCTTTAATTCGGCGTGCAAAATATTCCTTTTTGCGGGCTCTCATTAACGACACTGATTTATTACGTGCGCATTTGAACTGGTACAAGTAGTACTGGTTACTTCTATGATGTAGCCATTTGTGATACCAATAGTCCTTCTTCTTTAATACGTTCAAAATTTCTTCTGTCATCCACGGACAAATTGGCTTGTAACGCCTCGAGGCTGTTGTACTTCGGCTACTGTTTTTTATTAGATCCACAAGGGTTGTAATCAGGTTAGAGAATTCTATATTAACATCTTCATGATAGATTAGGTCAGTATTGAGTAATAACAACTTTTTGCGGAATGATTCATAATCTAGCTTAATGTCAGTTCTCGATTTATTCTCTTTTATTGCAGGAGGTGTGTCTACGTTAACGAAAATCGGCAGGTGATCCGAAATTGGGGTTTGATATACACCTGCGTGTGCGCCTGTGTCAATATTTGTCAGTGCATGATCGATAGATGTTGCCGAAAAAGTGGTTATACGCGTCGGAGAATTAATCAAATTGCGAAAGTTGTATGACTGAAGTAGATATGTATAATCCATGGTGTTCCTAGAAAGTGTGTCAATATTAACGTCCCCAACGATTATAACTTCATTTTTGTAGTTCTTGGCTAAAGATGACAAGATTATTTCCAATTTGTCAAAAAACATGGTAAGACTTGAGCTCGGGGGTCGGTAAACTACGCCCACTACTAGTCCCCATTCAAGTTTCAGAAATAGTGCTTCAAGTTCGGGCGAACAAGATGAAACTGATGATAAGATAGTGTAATGCAGGCTATCTGTAACAAACATCGCCACACCGCCACCACGAAACTGCGAGTTCCGTGGTTGTGATAATGTCGTGTAACCAGGAATTGTTATATTTTCGTTCTTTTTCAGCCACGTTTCCGTGGTCGCTATGATTTCAAAAGACTTCCCCTGCTCAACGATAAACGAAAGTAGGGGGCTCAGGTTTTTGTTCAGACTGCGAACATTACTATGAAGTATGGATATGTTTGTTCTGGAAGCCATTATGAGCTCAAGTCAGGGTTATTATCGCTTTGTGCTTGTGTCCCTTGGGCCCGGGTTATTCTTTCTAGATCTGCTTCGCAGGTCACATGAACCACCTTCGATTTTTCTGCTTTCCTCATTAATATTTTTCCTTCAGACACCCAAGCAAACTTCCAGCCGACATCGCGTTTGGTTTGGATTGCTTTCCCCAAAAGTATCTTATTTTCTGGGCACAAGTGTTCATTGACGAATATAGGATCAGTTCCTTCAAACCCAAGCATTGATACGTTTAGTCGTGACTTTTTCGCAGCAGCAAGGAATTTGTCTCGGTTGGTCCTTGAGGCAAACCGTACAATCACATTTGGTGGTCCTTTAGCCTTAGTAGCTACACGATGTGCAACCTCGATGGCATGGCTGGGTAGTTCTGTAGACAAGCATGAAGCGACTGTTTCAACAACCTTGTTAAGGTCCTCACTGTCAGCAACAGGTATGCCCTTCAGTTCGAGGTTGTTATTCCTACTGTACTGCTTTAGTTCAATTAGTTGCTTCTTGGTTTCAGCGAGTTCCTTACTTAGAATCCGGTTCTCTTTCTGACACTCAAGGCCCAGTTTTTTCGCATCGTCAAGTTCTTTACGGAGAGTCTGAACTTCAGTTTTGAATTCTTCGAAGTTTTCATTCATGAAGTCCATTCCTGTTCTGACCGAGGTAAGTTCCGTCTGAATGGCAGTATTTGATGACTGCAACTGTTTTACTTCATCCTTTAGTTCAGTCATGACTTCCACGAACCTAGAAGTCATATCTGTTAGAACTCTGACTATTTCTTTTATACTGTTTGGTGTTTTTTCAGCGAAAGTGTTGGCAAATTCGGCTAAAGGATCACTTTTGCCTTCCATTATGACAGGGTGTATCTCTCCCGGCCAATTCAAACAAGGGCAATAACACTTGGAATTTCAGAGCAGCCCGGCAGCCATAGAAACATAACAGATAATAGATTTGTGCGCCCACCTGCAACAAGTGAAGACAGCGATTTAGCAGAAGTGGTAGCCACGGCTGCCGGAACCGCTCTGAATGTCCCTTGACTGGCGCTCAGTCCCTTTATATTGGCGAAGATGACGCCCCCAGTCGCTGAACTGCCGTAGCACAATGACACCTTCCGTTGCGATGGTGTCCGATGCGCATGCGCATAGCTCCTGATGATTGGGCTGCTGCAGACGACCGCTTTTTATCACATGCCTGCAACAAGTGAAGACAGCGATTTAGCAGAAGTGGTAGCCACGGCTGCCGGAACCGCTCTGAATGTCCCTTGACTGGCGCTCAGTCCCTTTATATTGGCGAAGATGACGCCCCCAGTCGCTGAACTGCCGTAGCACAATGACACCTTCTGTTGCGATGGTGTCCGATGCGCATGCGCATAGCTCCTGATGATTGGGCTGCTGCAGACGACCGCTTTTTATCACATGCCTGCAACAAGTGAAGACAGCGATTTAGCAGAAGTGGTAGCCACGGCTGCCGGAACCGCTCTGAATGTCCCTTGACTGGCGCTCAGTCCCTTTATATTGGCGAAGATGGCGCCCCCAGTCGCTGAACTGCCGTAGCACAATGACACCTTCCGTTGCGATGGTGTCCGATGCGCATGCGCATAGCTCCTGATGATTGGGCTGCTGCAGACGACCGCTTTTTATCACATGCCTGCAACAAGTGAAGACAGCGATTTAGCAGAAGTGGTAGCCACGGCTGCCGGAACCGCTCTGAAGCCTAACTTCACCAAAGTGTACAACTTCGGTCGCAAGAACTTTAGCGCTCCTGGCCTGTCACAAGCCCATGTAGATGCATCGCCTTCCAGTAGTTGCACAGGACGACGGCGCCTTCCTTAGACGTATCAGCTCCAGCCCTTTTGCGCAGCAGCAACTTCCGACCCCCACATCGAAAGCGTCTTCGAGTACTTGGAAGGCAAGGCTTCTTGACACCCAGACTTGTTTAGGCGGGTCTTGTTGTTCTTCGTGCGGAATAATGTCCTCGTAAAAAAAACCTTCGCAGCGATCAAAACCGCTTACCTCCTTTTTGTACCTCAAAGTCTTTTTAGGCGAAATTCTACACGCTGAACATGACAGCTGCGCATCTCGGGTTTTCTCACACCTTCCGCCACATTGAAGACAAGTATTAATCGTTCCAACTATCCGCTAACGCCGCGCATTACGAGAAAACCCACCCAACCTGCAAGATTCCTCACCACTACTGAACCCCGTCAAGGCCCTACTAGCAGATTGGCATAGACCTGCTTTGCCCCTTTCCGATGTCAACACCTGGGAAGAAGTGGATCATCGTAGCGACCGATTACGTGACGGGCTACGTGGAGGCAACAGCCCTGCCGAACAGAAAAGCATCAGAAGTCGCCAAATATATCGTGGAAAGCATCCTTCTACAACACAGCGCTCCCGAAGGGCTCCTCACTGAGAAAGCAACAGCGTTCACGGCGGAACGGACGCAAGCCATCCTTCGCAACAATCATATCAGCCACCAGAGGACAACTGCGTACCACCCGCAGACGAACGGCCTTAAGGAACGCTTAAACAACACCATGGTATAGATTGCTGCCATGTATGTTGAAGTGGAACTCAAGACTTGGGACGTTTCAGGCCCGTCTATTCTACCGAATAATGCTACCATCTACATTACGGAACGTTGGCCAAAAAGATAACCTCGACATCACCGCCTACCTACAGCGCACGGAAGAAGCACGGCACCTGGCCTTGCTCCGCATTAAAGACCAACAGCGCACTGACGCCCAAAGCTACAACCTACGCCGGCGCCATGCGAAATACAAGCCGGGTGACTGTGTATAGGTTCGTACGCCCATTCTCCGCCGCGCACTCAGTGATACGTTTTTGCGCCGCTACTTTCGCCCGCCTCCTTAGCTTCACTATGATGTGGCACCCGACGCAGTGGCAGCGTCGGAGCGGCGACGCGCACGCCCGTGTTGTGCACGTTCGTGTTGCGTGCCACCTGCCTTATGATGAGTCCTAATGGCGACTGTTTGCATTCACAGTAATTGTTCTTGCATTCGCCATGCTTATTAATCCTTACATTTTCTTTCATTATAAAGCATCCGGTCGATGGATTTTTAAGAAAGGGGTAATGCCTCAAAGCTTCGTAACGTTCATATTATCATTCTGAAGGCTGCCACCGCGCTGCTTTTTCACTTTATGATGCAATACACGACCAGATTAATCTCAATTGGTGGCACCTACGTGGAACCGATACTACGTTGTTCGATATTTTTGTGGTCACTTTGCACGCCATACCTCGAACGTTTCTTGTTAGCACGACAGAGAGTGGCGGGCATTCTCCTCTTCAACGACCGCCAAATACCGTTGTAACCAGCCCAACCTCTGCCGAATGCAGTTCTCTGTGGGTGCAGGTAGCTCAATATAAAGTCTGTTCTCGTTTCATGTTAGTCGCCTCGTCGGTTCTCTACCGCTTTGTCACACCTATGCGACAATATTCTCACCCTGACGATGTCTATGTGTCGAATGAAGGCCTTGTAGCATATCTTAGTTTTGCAAAAAACAAAAGAGCGGGACTCATAATAAAATACACAACTCCTTTCTCGTACTAGACGTTTCACGGACTAACAGATACTTAACCGCACTTTTCCGAAAATCTTTTACAAACACAGTATTTGTCATGGAAGCTTTCGCCCTTCGAAGCACCCCCAGATTCTAAGCGCCCCCAGATTCTGGGCATATTCTCCAACATTTATTAAATAGACTAAGATAAATGTGTGTACGAGAATCTAGGCACCCTTTTTTTGCAAGGAAGATCGCGGAGCCAAGCCCACAAGCACGCTTGCTCACTCTGTTATCGAGCCGGAGCCGACGGAGCCGCACTGAGGCGCGAAGTTCGAGGCATGGTTTCCGGCGTCTTGATTAGCCTAGTATCACGGGCGCGCCGGTGCTTTGTTTTATTGTATGTTATTTGACAGCCCTAATGTAAGTCGGAACGATTTCGTAGAGCGGTGCCTACACCTGGAAGACCAAACAAACAGCAGTCATGGTTTTTGAAGACTCCACAGTGCAGCCGCGACAATGTGCATATTCTGAGCCTGAGTCATCAGGTAGGGAAAGCAGCGAGACCCGATTCTCAAAGGCGCCGCGTCATGTGAGAATTTCATGACACGTAAGAAGTTCGTAAAAAGTTCAGAATTCCGGATGTTTGGAATGCGATCCAAGGGGACATCGTGGATAAGCTATTTAAGACATGTTGGATCACTTGCCATAGTGATTTAACGGAGGACGGTCTGCCTTAGGATACGGAGAGCAGAGGCTAATGCAGCGCGATGGCCTCGAGCGGCAGTGAGAGTGACAGAGTACCAGACACAAGCGGTTGGTTTGCACCTATTTTTTATCAAATTTTGTCAAATAACATCGCAGCAAAGAGGGTATAATTTGAAACTTATTTAATCTCAGCACTCCTCTCCAATTTGGACAGCGAATTCGTGAAAAAAACTATGTGGCTAAAAATAAATAAATAGGGTAATTAATATCCTCCCCGGCGCATATTAGTTCGCACGAAGATGTCCTAGTATTTGCCTATTTCGCTGACAGCCCATTCATGTAAATGGCTCGAACACATATTTTCTAAGTAAATCCTACCCTTTCTTTAGTCCAGTAATAGACAGTTTTAGCTGTGCGTACGCAAGTGCTTGCGTACCCAAAGAGCTACGGCGCTGCGTGCGTTACGCTGTCCGCTCCGAAGTATAGATTTAGCTGACCGTGCCGTAGCGTCCCTCAGGCGCACGTGGCGCCATCTAGTGACAAGAAGTCAAACCACATCAACGCTCGGTTGAAGAAAATTTCATCCGTGATTACTGATAACTACTGTGAGTGCATTGGGAGCCTTTTTTGTTCCAAGAAGAAAAACTATGCACACCAAAGAAAATGCAAGATCTGGCTAAAAGTTAGAAAACTGCTTCGCCAGGTGTCGTTGCTACGAGGAAAACACACTGAATATAGTTAGGCCTAGGAGCTTGAAGATCGCCAAATTATCTGAAAAACAGGGGCTAGTTATCGCTTATACCACTACGTGTGGGCAAGATTAGGCGAAATAAAAGCGAACCGCTACCATTTGAGCGAGCTATTGCGTCGAAGAATCTAGCGGCGACATGTATTTATTCCGAAGCGGGCGAGCAGGGCGCCGCCATCTTGTCAAAGTTAGCGTACGCAAGCCACGCAAGCGCCGCAACGCAAACTCCGCTGGCTACCGTACGCAAGGCTACCGTACGCAAGACGCAAGGCTTGCGCTTGCGTTCTGCGCATGCGCACTACCGTCCCCGCAAACTCCTCGCGTACGCTAACTCTTTGCGTACGCACAGCTAAAACTGTCTAATGTGTCAGTAACCTCCGCCACGGCTTTCTTCATGGAATCCGCACCCTCACGTATTTAGCTGAATTCTGACATGACGCGGTGGGCCTCTTGGTGTAGGTGAGTAGTTTCACTGCATATATGGAATATATAAACTTGTTGAAGTTGTTTGACGCAGCACCTGAATGGAAACACCTGGAAAAGAGAGTTCAACAAAACTTGCAGACGCGAAAGATGATGCATGCAGGGAACTAATAACGCAAAAAAAACTTTTTGTAGGTGCGCCTTTCTTCCGCTGTTATTACCTCTAAAATACCAGAGTCCTGTCAACTGGATAGCAAGTTTTCAACCGGAACACTAACATTTCACGTAGATCTTTTCACTCGATTATGGTGTTTGAGGTTTCGTTAGGCATCGCACATGGTTCCGTTGCATACGTCCACTTCTCTTCATAATATATAGCAGTGATCTATTTCTTCATGTGTTAGCAATCATGGGCCTGGCCGCCGACGATAAACCAACTTTTGATTATGACCCTCAAAATATGTCTCTCAAACTTCTTTATGTGGGTCGCTACATTACAAATAAGCTATTCTCTAATGATTGCCAAGAATCCGTCTTGCTCTTTCTTTCTTATGTCACGCATAACATCAACACGCTTGTTTTGAAAGCTAAAAGTCACCCGCCACATGGTGGCAGCCAAGGTAACAAGCAGCGCTTGTTCAGAATTTGTTTATGCCCTTGTCAATTCGCACATGTAATTCCTTGATGGCATATTTGTTCAAAACCTGTTCAAAACTGTTCTGTAATAAACTCTTCTATGCCTTATATTCACATATGGTTGTGACGGTTCGAAATTATCGACCTTATTATAAGAAAATGCTCAATAACCGGGATACGTGCGTTGCGCTTTGTGTGTTCTAATAGACACCAAGTTGTCCGCCGAATAAACGAATATGCTGCGTCGTTTGGAGTCTCCATCATGTTCTGGATATAAGCATATAGCTCTCCTTTCAAAGACACTGTCCGGTTTAAATTTCAGCGCAACAAAAAGAATGCCTCGCCTTCTCATCTGTCCGATCTGATGCTCACTTCGGTTTCCTCAAGCCGTAGTAATGATCATTGGAAGTTCTCGAACAGGTTAAGTAACTCGACGCGATATGCTTGACTTGAAAATTACTTAAAATTTGTGGGCCACAATCAATATTACGTTTTCAAGAACTGAATATTTAACCTTTCTTGGCTCGTAGTGAAAAGTTAAAATATGTTTTTTTTTCTCGTGCAATAAAAAAAGTTGCCACTTTCTCTTCAGCTTAACTCATGCGTTGCCTTCGAAAGAGTTTGCTGATGTTTCGATTATTAGCTTTTTACTATGTATTTTTTGTGGCATAACTTCGATTTTGCTAGCAAGAACTCAGAATTGTTTGTAATTTTTATCTTCCTGCGAAAGCGTAAACTCAAACTGGAGTGTTTAATATGAAATAAATGACTGGCTTGACGTCTGCCTTTCTTTCCCTTCGCTTGTAACATTTTATCCACAAGTGAAGGAGTGCATGTTCGCATCTAGAGGCACATGTTCACACGCCCTTCTGTAGCATTTGGAGGACACAAAAGCATCAGCTACTCCTCCTTTCCGCTGCAAATTTTTTTCACATAGGCAGCGCTGCCCGCCGCGCATTTATATTCCAGTGGGTGTCAGAACGCAACGTCATCAGCTAAATCTAGCAGCTAAACAGCCGTAATTTTTTATGGGGTTCTCGCGCGTAGCCATGTGATTGAAGAGTTCATGCTGTAGCAATTTGGATCTTGAGTAGCAGTATGCACTGCCAGTATTTATAAAAAGCCTTGCTGTTTTTAGACTGACTGATATTGTGGTTTTTTGATGCTGTTGAATTGTGCTCTAGCTATTAACTCCTGATAACTCTCCCAGTTTTCACATTTATGCAAGGCAGATGCCGCTGCCTTCTAAATAACAGGAGGTGTTAAAGTATGGCCTAATTTTTCGTTTAAACATCAGCCTATCTGACCAGTTATGACATTTCGTTACCGATTACTCCAAAGTGCATGTAACTCCTGCCTTAAGTGAGATCGTGTTCTTTCCAAAAGACAGTTTATTTTGTGGAATAAATAGATTGTTTTCCCTCGTGTCTTGTCACTATGTCGCCTGAATATCCGCACTGCTAACTAACAATGATCAAATAGCAAAGCCTACGCACTGCACATTGACTGAACACATGAAAAAAACTTCCTACTCCCACGCAGAGGATTTGCTCAGCTGCAAATTCAGCAGCGATCACGTCTGCCACTGATGCTGCCTCATCGAAGCCGGTCAGTTTGTGTGGACATTGCAGTGGGCCACGACCTCTTCACTGGGCCCGCGACGACCTCCGGAAAGGGCTTTGAACGGAAAGCGCTTTCTCTGGGACGAAGACAACCCTGGTGGTAGGTTTCATTCTAGGGAAGGTAGCAGAGTTGTTCCTTTAGAATGAAGAGCTCAGCTATCAGTCTGCAAGTGCTCTATGCAAGAGTTGGAAGCACCTCATTACATTATACTATCGATGTTTTGAAGATAAGTTGAAAGAAATTTTATTTCTGAACGTGGAGATTATGTTGTAGTCACAGATAGACATCTTATCTTTAAGACAACTGCTAGCAAGAGAATTGAAATGTTCGGACTACATGTTAAATGCACTGCAAGCAACGGCGCCACAGAACAACCGCTTTGTCTTGAGTCTCTGAGACTGAGCGCTTCCACTGCATTTGTGACGGTACTCGATTAGGACTTCAAGTCTACCCGCATTAGAATGACGACACTCACTGAAAGTGCTGAAGATGACGACGCCATGTTTCATTCCACGATTCTGGTTAGCATTTTTCTGCTTTTGAACATGAATTATTCGCTTCATTAATATTTCAAACCTAGTTTACATAGTCAAACGCATAACTAAAGGTGTTGATTTTACCGGGCACTCGCAGCTTTTCTCTCTTTTGCATATGGGCGAGTCGTCACCGCTAGCACTGCTTCTTCAGGTATATGACGCTGTCCTTTTGCGAGGTAACCCACTCTTAGTGAGTGTACTTGAGAGCAGCAGAGTCAGGCACACAGATTACCGTACCAATAATGCGCAGTTGTCGTTCTAACTGGAGAGCACCAGCCGTCATCATGATTAAGTTACTTATTTAAACCACCACACCCTACGATGTTTCGTCCAGTGTGGTGTAACTGTGAATAAGTGAATTGTCACACTGCGGCAGTTCTCTCGCTTTCTGTTCGTTGAGAGCCTCTTTTATTGAAGTCAGTTGTAAGTATTTAGAAGCGCGCCGTGCACTCGACTTCCCTTCTCTGTCCTGAAAAAACCTTCTGATGACCATTTTCTCTGCCATTTGGTTAGTTTTCAGGGACCATGAATATACCGTAACATATTTTTTAATAGTATATAGCTCAGTATGTTTTGATTAGTGAACTCTAGGAGAACTGCAGGCCTTTCAAAAACCACTCTGGAAAAATTCAATAGCTCTGTCTTACCCCATCTATGTCTTTACATATGAAAAATAAACACCTCATTTGATTTGATGAAGGCACACCCAGCACTACATCACACAGATCGAACCTGCCAACAGAGACCTGGCAATGCACTTTGAAGAGAACGGGAAACGGCGGATGTCTGTGGTTGCGCATATTTATATATTCGACTTGCCAATATGTTTGTACGCACGCATTATATCTTGGGACACACAAGTTTCATAAAATATATGAGGGGATACAATATGGATTCAGCAAGAAAGATGATCTGATATTTCAGTTCAGGAGGGTAAAAAATAACGTAATACTGTTGCATCGAAAGCTGCAAGTTATTGCATTCTGATAGATTATAAAAGGCTTCAGGTAGGGTTTATCTAAATATACACTTTCCGTTTTTTCGTGCCTCGTATTTTATAGTCGCCAAATTTTGAGAATTCGGCACGCAGATAGAAGCCCTGTGGAGCGTTGCATTACAGTTAATCCACGATACTTTCATGTTATGGTGACAGTGCCGTGGAATACAAATGATCGGACTAACGTGGCAATGAAGCAAACACTTTCACCCACTAAGCGCTGAAAACTCCGAGGCGGTGACAGCCACAAACTAGCTCAGCGGTTGTCAAAGAATAGAATCACCGCCGCTCTCGACCGCGCTAAATTTAAGGCTGACCAAGAATATTCGAGATAACGAATCGAAATAAGCTACAAGTGCCTCTAATAACAAAAAAGGCGCCATTTGAAGTGGCCGTTATCACCACAAAAAAATCTAGTTGCACCTCTCCTGAGACTCAGACCGATAAAGCAGCGTTCCGGCCCCTTTCAGCATTAATTAATAAGCATTTCAAATCCTTCTGCAAATTACCGCCTCGAAACGAACAATATGACCTCGAAGATACTAAGAAAACAATGGTGAGCTGAAATAAACACTCAGAATATAGCTGCAAAGCGTCCATTAGTGCGTATATTGGACGCACAAAATTTGCAAGATCTGGGCGTGCGCAGCGCTGTTGAGATGCTTTGACTCTGTTTAGAACGACTTTGTAGTCAAGCTGTCTGATTTGACGAAGGATATTTCTTAGTCCTAAGCAGCAGCGCAAACGTTTTTCGCACAGTCCACGGAGGCGAATGGACGTTCAGTTCCAAAACGATCATGTGGGTTGTATTCTTTTTGTCCACAGCCTAGATAGTAGCATAGGGCGGTTGTACGCTGCAGGTGTCTAATACCTTACCAGGCACACTTAATGGCTTCTCCGCGCATTGCAGGGATGCAGTGACGTCGAGGCTTTCTTCATTGCTCACGTTCAGTAGCATGGCGCAGAGAGCGGTCACTGATTTCCTGCCATAGACGAGCCTAAATGGCCTCATCGTGATGGTTTCCTGCACTGCGGTGTTGTCGTCGAAGCCGACATTTAGGAGTACGACCTTCTAGGTCTAGCGTTTGCCGTGGACATACATGGCAAGAATAACTGCGATGGTCAAATTCAAGTTCTCTCCAAGGCTGCTTGTTCGCTGATGATACGCGCTTGTACTCCGGTGGTTTTTCAGGCTGTAGCGTAGGATGGCTTGCACAAGCTCTGCTGTAAATGCTATTCCTGCCTGTCATGAACACTTCGGGGTGCCGTTTTGAAAAAGAACCCGCTGCACAAAATTCGTGGCTACTTCTGCTTCTGCACCAACTGACAAGCCTTTTATTTCGGTGTATTTGGCGAAGTAGTTGCTCACTATGGTTATCCACTCGTTACCATGTGACGACATCCGTAAAGGACCAAAAAGATCGTTGCTGATCTGCTGGAAAGGCCTTCGTGGTGGTTTAATAGAATTAAAGAGTTCGCCTCATCGTGTCAATGGCGTCCTTCGTTGCTGAAAATCTCTATTGGTTTTCGCATAACGTGAGACATTGACAGATAAGTCAGATCAGTATTATTTGTCTTGGATTCGGTGAGAGAACCCAAGGTCTCCAGCTGTCGGTTAATCCTATCGCACCTGTAGAAATTATTTTGTCAAAGCGCTTTTGTTCGTTGCGATGTTGCTCTTCACAAGGATATCTGTCATTATGCAAAAGGAAGAGAACCCGCGCTGAAAGACAATGTCGGCGACGACAGCTTTGATTTCAAGAAGTCCGTGAGGCTTTGTGAACAGGTGTCGGAGGGTTACCGCCCAGCAAAAATGCTCGCTCTGATAAGGCCAAGGAAAGCATCATCATCGCCGTCCTGAGGCGGTGTATCGACAATGATTCTTGTTAGGCAATCGACGCCTGACTGCAATCGTGCAGGATTGTAAACGACTTTGACTTTCAACTCTTGCAGTCGTGAGCCCCATGGCGGAAGGGGCGGCTCGTGGAGTCTTAAGCTAGGCAAACCTGCACCGCGCGGGATGGTTACTTGCTAAGTTGAGTTCTTCCGAAGTAGTGAAGGATAAGCTTCGAACCTACACACATGGTCTTAAGGCACATTTTCATGTCGTCGAATAGTTGGCCTCTGCCTTTGATAGCAAGCGCCACGCGTTGGAGGTGATTCACTCTGTGCTATTCTTCTGTTAGACAAGCACGGCGTGGAGGCCCAAACTGCTTCCGTCTGTACGAACCTCAGATACGGTTCTTCATCGAAGTGAGCTTGTACTGGTGGCTCTTGGTAACAGCGTTGAAGCAGTCTGAATGCTTCCACCTTCGGTGCTTCTCATTTGAATTCGATGTCTGCCTGCCTCAGGCCCGTCAAGCGTTTGGCAAAGTGTAAGACGTTAATTACGAAGCGCCCAAAGTATGCGCATATCCGAAGAGATCTGCGGACCGCTTTCTTGTCGGCGTTTTGTGAGAACTTCGCAATACTGGCCGTCTTTGCTGGATCTGGTCGTCCTCCCTCCTTACTGCCAGCGTAGACCAGAGACGCAGCTTCTCTTAAAAGAAAAGGCATTGTTCTGCTTCAAAAGTAAGTACGGAACACTTGATGGCTTTAAACACTTCCTCCCACTGTCCTACGGGGTCGTCAAAGTCTACTAAGGATTCGATGACTTCATCGAGATAACCAGAGTAAGTATGCAAGTATGCCACTTGAGTCTTGCAGCACCGTGTTCATAACTGGTTGAACTGTCGCTGATGCAACACATTTGTCCAAACGGTACGACATTGAACTACAAGACGAGGTGTGGTGTGTACGAAGGCAGTTTTCTCACAGTATCTTACACCTGCATCAAGCTGCCAGTAGCACCTCTTTAGATCCATCCGGGAGATATACCTCGTGTTGTACGATGTCTTCTCAAAATATTGCGTCGACATCCACTCAGATCGCTCCACCTTCTCGCGTCGCCAATGGGTGCGAGCTTTGGCGAGCAGGCTATTCTTACTTGTGGGAGACTACCAGATTTTTAGAAGTAGTTATCTGTGGAAAATTTGAAGACGACGAAAAGCAGTTGGTGTAGCATCGCGGTAGACTGCATACCTGGTCGTCTCTGCAAGCTAACCGCCTGCTTGATGCCAACTTGGGTATCTGGTCTTAGGTACGCAGGTCTGTTTTTGGTTGGTCGGAGATCCCGAATGTGTCCCAAATGTCGGCTATTTCTTCCATAAAAAAGCTCTCGTCGTACCTTGGTTGAGATGTCGGCATTCTTCGCTAAAATTTGTCAGCAGCACTTGACCTTGTCCGCAGTCAAAATGAGTGATGACTCATTAAATGGCGATTCCTCCATCAAGATGCAGCTCCTTGTTCCCCTTGATGCTACCCTTAGTATACCTGGCACCTACGGTACCGATCACGCTTCAGAGAGTTATGACGACCACCTGCTCGTCCAGGAAACTCAAAGCGACGTGATGCTCTTGGAGTGTCGTCGAAGGGATGGGTTCGTCTTTTCGACGCGTGATGAGCTTAGATGAACGTTCGATTTTCACTTTCTGATCACTCAGCCAATCTGTGCCCAAGATCGCGCCGCCGGGATATTGGTGTAGCACTGCGAACGTCGCAGAATAGGTACGTCCGTTGACAGTAACTCCTACTGTGCATCGTTGCGATTGTGTAATAAATTTTCCTCCAGCGGCAGCAATTCGCAGGTCTTTTCACGTGGTCGTCACCTTCAGCCGAATGTTCCTTTCTTAATACAATAGTCTCCTCTTGTGTTTACTACAACGCTAACTTTATGGTCTTCAATAGTCACTTCAAGATCTATGGATCTTGTTCTCGATTTGTAATCTGTCTAGGTGAGAGCCATTGCTTGTTAGGCTTTATGTGACTTGTCTTGGCGGTACTGAACGGTGCCGGTACAGTGCTGTTGAGCTTAGTTGTCTCACATTTGTGTGGCGTCATCTTTTACGTCCTCATATTGGATGCGTCGTGGTCATGCGTCACCAGCGGAGGATTTTTAGCATTTCGCCAAACAACCTCACCTCTAAAAGTCCCTGTTTTCAATCTACTGTACGATATCTGCGAGACCTTCAAAATCTGCGAGTCGATTCAAACTCCTGACTTTTTTACCGGAAAGCGCAGGTTGCCACGTTTTGACTATATTATCGGAATTGCGTGGCGTCTGCTATCAGCGCCCAAATATTGATGTCGACGCATGGATTTAACTTTCTAAATAGTCCAGTGATTTCCACATCTTTATATCACTTTATTGTCTTTCGTAGCTATAAAAGCACCTTTTTCATACAGAGTAACCTCTTGGCGACCAGAAGGCGTTAACCAGTTGAAAAAGGCCAAACTTAATTAGTCCGCCGTGCTTTTTATTTCAATTGTTGAGTTGCTAATGATGCCAATGTCCTGTATCAATCTTCGCTAGGGTAACCACGGCTAACTTAAGTTAGTATGGTCATTTTGAAGCCGTAAAACTTAAAAACGGTGGCGCTGCCGACCGTTAAAATCCCGCACTCATTTTTTTCAGGCAAACTGCGAAAGCCATTTTAGGTTTTTTTTTTCTACAAAACAACGATATTCTTGCAGTGGCGTGTAACAGTCAACGAGACCCATCGCCGTGCCCTGCAAATAAAGTAGGCAGTTTGGCGTTTAGGTCTCTGAGTTTAATTTCCTCCAAACCTGAAGTCGTTCCTGCTAGTTCCTCGCGCTCCTTGGGAGAGTAGCACTGAAACGTAAGACTTCTTTAAGTTACGAATATGGAGCCACCTGACAGAACAAAATCAGCGATTTAGCGAGCACCTCAGCGTTTTCCCGCTATTTTGCTTTTACGCGACACGCAGGTTACCTGGTCAAAGTCGTCGGTAAGACTCTGAAGCAACACAATCAGTCTGTGACGCTGGATTCACCTGTCATAGAAGAGACGAGGAAGCCAGGATGCTTCTCCTTCTGGTTTCACATGTTTGGAGGCCGTGGTGCTGTTCTGCGTCTCACACTGCTGCGATCTCGATCCGAAGCAGACAAGAACTGGGAGTCGTCCACAATCTTTCGCCAGCGGGACCGCACAACAGCCGACCGGTGGCACATCGTACGCAGGACTTTATCGCTAGATGCTGTGCACAACAAGGTACGCATTAGTTATCATTCGTGGATATAAAAAACGTAATGCTATGGGGTTGACAGGAAACTGCCGCAGAGTAGTGTCTGCTTGAGTAAAACGTGCCAAGGAAGGTAACTGCCATGGCTACTCCTAAAGTAAAACCGGCACATCTCCAAAGGAAAATAAAAAGTGTGACGGTGGCAAGCATTTTGCTGTGCCACTTCATAAGAAACCCCACGGAATCACTGGAAGAATGACAGGTGCAGGAAATACACATAGCCATTGCCAGAAAACCTGTGACAACCCTTAACGAGTGGTAGCACACCTTAACCAGCACAATGTGACGTTTTCATACGAATTTTCTGTTGTTTTTTTTTTCTAAAGTAGTGCGGTGGCGGCACTACTTTACCGTTCACTCACGGTTACTGGCTCAAACGCAGCGCTACAGGAAGAAGGGAAGAGAGTCTTATTGTGTGCTATGGGGAAAAAAGAAAATAATTTGGGTTCGGAATAACAAATAATACTATATTGGTACTGATGTTTTGTAATCCTTCTCTTCTTTTCCATTGTTTTTGCAGGCTTATAATAAGTTTTCTAAATTAACAGCAATAATCATTGCACGTTACCTCAAAGTCGTTAGGCAGCAGAAAAACCTACTACTTCACTGCGTGAATAACCGCGCGATAACATATGGAGCAGGAGCTACTCAAGGTTTATGGGGGCTCTTATTTATACACTTAAAGGTGTTAATGACTCTTTCGAGAACGATATCAGGTTCTACAATGCAGTTATGTCTATTGCTATAATTGTAATGCTATTCAGTGGGGATTATCCGACAAGCGCCTGCTGCTTATTTAAACTTTATTTTTATTAATGAGGAGATCTGAACAATTCCGCCCACTTCAAACATATCCCCGAGGATTTAAAGGTCACGCTGTGAAAAACACTGCGCGATGCGCGTTTTCGTCAGAAATTTTCGTCAAAACTAGATAAAGAGCGACACTGTCATATGAAATGGATACTTTCATATCAATGCGGGAGTGTCTTTACCTTAAAAAACAGTTGCTAAAGTTCTCTGACTAGTTTACATGCAGCAGCAATTTGCTCATCAAGAACTACTCCAATTCTCGTCTTTAACAGCTGGCGTTTGTGGTGACAGACCCTGTACTACAGCGTTTGGAAACAGTAGTTGCTCTGGGACCCCTGGAGTTTATGCCTGGTCAATGTGTTTGACAGCTGCAGGGAATGGGTAAGATTGTTAAGGTTCGCTTCCTTCTCGCCGTGATATTAGGTGCACAGTGGCTGCTGAGGCGATGGTTACATGTGTTCCGCGATTCCAAGCCGTGAATACACGCTATCGTTTCAAATTCTTCGCTAATGAGGCTTATGCAGGCTGGCCTCACCTCCTATAC
The DNA here is from genome assembly GCA_030143305.2 of Amblyomma americanum. Classification (NCBI taxonomy): domain Eukaryota; kingdom Metazoa; phylum Arthropoda; class Arachnida; order Ixodida; family Ixodidae; genus Amblyomma; species Amblyomma americanum. The sequence continues at coordinate 43,003 of JARKHS020007952.1, read as the reverse complement.
AATGAGGGGAATAGTTTGTCCTGACCACGTGAGCCTGCTTCCATACTGGCATTACACCAAGCGTTCGCAAACGCTCGCATGTTGTCAAAATACCATGTTTACCTCTCTGAGTGATCACTCTCAGTTTTTCAACTTATTTAAGGTCAGGACAACTACGCGCATTTAATTTTTTTTGTCTGCAACATCGAGAAAACAACACTAGCCAGTGTTCAGAGCCTGAATCACTGCAGCCTTCCATATTTAAAATACTTATTCAAAAATTAACCTCGTCAATAATCGGGTCACAGGAAAGCGACAGCTGTAACATTTGGTCCATTTCTTCGCTCGAGTCAATGAGATATCGTCTTTAAAAATAAATTACGGCAGAAGACACCACGGTGGCTCATTGCTAATGGCGCTTGCCTGCTGCCCCGAAAGAAGATACAGCTGCAATCTCACCTCCGCAGTCGCATTTCGTTGGAGGCGAAATGCTAGAGCCACATGTACTGTGTGATGTCAGCGCACGTTAAAGAACCCCAGGTTGTCTAAATTATACGGAGCAATCCCCTGCGGCGCCCCTGATATCATAAGGTGCTTTGGGACGTTTAACCACATAAACCGGCCAGTAAAGCAACAATTACAGTAGATCAATGGCTGTGATAATCGGATACTCAGCCTATGTTTGATGAGTTTTATTCGAGCTGCCCTGGCTGCATTTCGAAGGATGCCAAGTGCGAGAAAAAGCGCGTGCGATGTCTGCGGTGCACAGTTGTGACTCTAGGTTCTCGGATGTATGACTGGAGGTGTACACTGTGGCGTGCATCAAGCACCACAATAACTTTGTTAGGCGAAACTCATTAAGAATACCTGCATGTCTCTAAAGGTAATAATCTGTTAAATAACAAATTTGTGCATTCTTGTGGTTTCTTCGCGTTACTTGTCCTAATGGTTGCGCTTTGTTGGTGCATTTTCTCTGTATTCCTGCTTTGGTGTCAGGTGAGGCTGAAGTTTTTTTATAAATAATGAATAAATAAAGATAGTTGTGCAGTTGTGCGCTGTATTTATGCTAAGTAAATGCTTGCTGCAGCCCAGGCACACGTTGTAAGGTAACAGCCTGTGTAGCTTCACTGTGGTCATGCCTCGTATTCACACAGGAATCGCGCTGTAGTGTGAAGTGTTTCAGCTTACGTTTAACGGTACGATAGCAAAGCTATTCTGATAATAAGCCGAAGTACTTTGCGTGGGCCGGAAGTGTGCTGTGTGTGCAACGATTTTCTCAGTCGGAAGGCCGATGTCTCACCAGGGTTGTACGAGACTGTGAAAGATGCTGTCGTAAGGTAGTGAGAGTAATTCTCACTGAAACATGTGGCTAATAATATTGTGTAGAAAGTGTAACGAATAACAAATATATGGTCAGAGTTACGGGCGTCAATGCCAGCCATCACTGACAGAAATTTTTTAGTGTGTTTCATCAGTTGCATCACGTCTTTACAGATCCATAAGAGGGATGACACTACTCATAGAGAGTGGCATCACGTGCTGAAAGATTTACTAGATATGCAGGTCGCAAGCTGCCGCATGTCTCGCAGGTTATGGAAAAGTAAATCTTTCAACAATTTAATTCCGTTTTACAAGGGGAAGAGGAGATGTCTCACAGCTACTTTCTCATTCTACTGCTCCTCGCTGACGAAGGAGTCCCATAAACAGTGAGCGCTCTTGTAAATTTACACGGGTAAAATAGCTGCATTGGTATACGTATAAAGCTCCCCTTCTTAAAGTATGTGGTTCAGTAACCTCGTTTTTGACGTTTCTACGAACAAACGATTCATATTACCGTAAGACCTCAAAGAAAGGTCCCGAGGGTTGAGAGAAGGACGCTTATGAAGTTCTACAATAAATAGCTTCTGAGCATTGCTGATGTCAGGCTTAACACGACGTTTTTTTTTTGTTTCAACTAGTGCCGACTTCTGACAACAAGATAGTAAATTGTGACTTCGAGTTTGACAGTTGTGGCTGGACATCTGATGACGGATGGCAGCGGAAGCAAAAGATGCTGGTGGACGACGTCGTGGACGAACGCTCTGGACCATTGATTTCAGGTACGACTGTTCTCCTTAGAATATGTTTTAAGTGATTTAGTACACCAACTGAAGATGTCCTATATATGTGGGTATAAAAACATTGGAACTTTTACTAAGTGTCATAGTACAATAGCACTTCAATGTATCAATAGTAGATAGATAAAGGTGCATGTGAGAACCCGTGTAATTTCAAAATAGCTTGAGAACAGAGGCAGTACGATGGGCAATAACACGCTGTTTACATTACAGAATAAAGTCACTTGAACTAAGGAGGAATATAGGTGTCAGTGCACAGCTGATGAAAGAAAAAGACACATTTATCTCCAAGCATCTTTAGTAATAAAAAGGTAGGAAACCAAACAGCTACACTTGTAGAGCCACGGGAGTCGCGGCAGCCCCATTTCATCTATAAAGTGCATGGTCATGGCCATAAGACGGTCTGAACCCATTAATTTAGTCAAAAAACACGTTTTATTTTATAGGTCACAGTTCAGTTTCACTGTCCATATATCAGATTGTATGCATTGTGAATATATACATGAGATTGACTTAAAGTTGAGTTATTTTTCTTATTTGATTTGGTCAAATATATAACTTCTATAACGAAAACCTCTTCTTTTATTGGATCAAACGTATAACTTCCATTTTGGAAATCTAAGCTGAAATTGGTTGCAAACAAACGAATTGTAAATGTAAAGTTTCTATGAGAGCAGCATCAAATGGAGGATTAAATAACATCGCCCCTATAAAGGCATTTAAATCAAAGGCGTAGAGAACCCAACAGCTTCGTATGACGAGGCATCAAACATTCCACGTTCGCCATCACGACTCCAGCTATGTGTTGAAATTGTTATTATCATTAACAATCACACTGTAGTTGGTGTAAAGGGCGCCCAGTTTCCAAGCCAATCGATCACTCTGTATTAACAGATGTATCCAAGTTTAGAGATCTTGTAGTTGCCTGAAAGCACAGTAGGAGCACCCCACCTCAGTTTACGCAAAACGGAAGGCCAGTGGTGGCCCCCATCGTTAATTGCCTGTTCCTTGTCGAGATGTCAAGGCTGAGGAAGTCATTACATTGTTCTCTTCTGAATGCTAAGCTGCACCATTAGTCTAGGCACATAACGAAATGGGATGAAACAATAGATAGCAGACGCCTTCTATTAAGGGATGCTACTCGGGTCTGTAACCGAAAAATTTCAACAACGGCAACCTGACGTGAAAGCGGCGGGAATGTTGTCGCTAAGGAAGAAGAAAAGGGTGTGGCGACGGAGGGGTGGGGGAGGGGGCAGCGGAGCATCCAGCAGTATGGGAAACAGCTAGGGACGCTGATTGCACAAATCAGCACAGAATTCAAAGAAGCTGAACGCATTCGAATATAAAGCACAAAAAAATGCAATGGATCTCAAAGGCTAGCAGCTGGTTACCGCGGATCGTAAAGCCGCGAAAGTAGCCACGCACACCAAGCGAGCAGCCAAGGTCAAAAGACAGGAGGCAAACGGCGGTGAAATCGACACCAACAAGATATCAGGCCGAGAACCATTTTAACAGTCATCCAGCAAAATGGTACGACAGTTCTGTAATATATTTGAGTATTTCACCCAATCTAGACGACAAGGTAGATTGCATCGAGGCCCTATCACCTATGTTACAATAGATCATTCTGTATAATAATGGTTTGAGAGGAGTGCACTGTGAAAATAATAATTTTTGGTACTACAAGAAAAAGCTGATATTTGCAGCCTTTCAGATACTTCGAACTGCTGCTACGCATGAAAAACACAGTGCCGCATTTCAGTCTGTTAGGACTATTATGCTCTTTAAGCGTAGTCCCTCTGCCTTTCTGTACGAAGCCTTCAGACTAGCAAAAATGCGTCTCCCATCTACGAGCCTCCTCACACACCACCCGCACACCTTCAACCTCCTAAAGTTTGCGTCAACCGGAAGCTCCCGTTAAGAGCAATTTTAAAGAAGCAGCGGGAAGGCGATAAATCTCGAAGCCGAAATACAACCATTATTGACAACGCATAACATAGCAAAACTGGCACTGCGTTTTTATTGTAGGATATTAAGCTTGCTGTCATTTATAGGACAATTATTGGTGTGTATTGAAGCAAGGAAAATAACGTTGAAAATGTATCAGATTTCACACCTTTTCGCTTGCTCAGTTGGCCGATGGAAGTACATGACCGTAAACTTGAGCTGGATTCGCCATTGACAGGGTTTCTCGGCAGCAAGGCACCCTTTTAAAAGCCATTTACTATGAGGGAATATAAAAACGTATAGTGGAGTTTGAAATATGCTACATAGATTAGGAAAACTGATGCATCACCGTACAAAGCTGGTGCACTAAAGCTCCCCTTTCCTTGCAACTCAAGTTGCATGTTATGAGGATGACAGTGTCGGTAACTTCAGTTAGGCGCTTCTACTGACTATTTCCCTCTTTACAACTTTTTTGGGGGGCTTTTCTGTATTAACCTAATCAAAATGCTTCGACCGCAGCCTTGTCGCATCACAGCTGAGCCTTTAAGCGCAGATTTGAAACAATATATAAGCTTCGCTGAGATTGAGTGAGCCAAGTGAAAAAAAGCGTAGTGGGCGGTTAGCACATCTTAACGACCAGCAGACGCAATTTGGTAAAAAATAGCTTCAACCAAATGACTGAATGCTATAGTGAGCGTTGCAGGAACAAGCAAATTAAATTAATTAAGTTATTTAAGATTGAAGACCCCACGGTCTTTACCAGCAAGCGACCTTTTCAGAGAGCCCCTATTTTACCTTTATATTCTATTGATACGTTAAAAAAGCCCAGACAAGTAATATAATACTGCAATCCAATGACCAGTTTACACACAGTGTCATTGTAACTCTCAAAAGAGACACTAGAGCTGCAAGTACGAACCATTTTAACTTACCAATATGCCGCAATACTTATGGAAAAAGGCTGATTGAGTTCAGCGGTGCACTAATCACTAATACGGAATGGCATTCCTAGTGATGTTAAAATAAAACGTGACTTTTCACAATCCCAAAAAACGTTCTTGCTAAGTGTAATTTTGAGGACAGTTGTGCGTGTCAATTTTGCACCGAAATGATTGTGTACATTATCATCGCTTTAAGGTTTTTGTACAGAGAATGTCCGCATGATCAACAGATATATATACGAATATATTTCAATCAAATTGATGCGCAGAGTAGCTTTGATTTTATTATTTTGAATTTAATATGTGACAAGTGTTAACAGCACCTCCTGAATTTGCAAGGTATCGTTGTGCTGTACCCAACACTAGCCTTGGCTATGGGTCAAGTACCATTCCACATAGTTTCATTGTGCTTATTGCATGTTTCAAATTGAAAAACAAAAGATCAACAATTTATGTCAGCTCAAATCACATAATGCATATAATGCGTCGTGCGCAATGGTTTCATTAACCTAACTCAAAACATGTCTCCAAACCCGTGCTGAGGTTTCGCGAGCATGATTTCAGTTTTAATTTAGGTGAAACTGAATGATTTAATTTGTCCTGCCTCACGTAAATCAATTCGACAGGGTGGTCGTCTTCGATAATGTAATCCTTTTTTGCAGAGTTCATCATGGAATCCACGCCTAGGGCTTCCCCTTCATCTGGTGCTACGCTAATAAGCCCACCAATGACGGGCGGGCATGAACCACGTTGCCTCGAGTTCTGGTGCCGAACTCACCCGGCCAGTAACACCGACCCGCACTTGCAGGTGACTTCGATAAGTATGGTAGTTTATGTAATGTGATAGGACAGCAGTTCTCGACTCCCGAAGTCGTTTCAGTCTAAGAGCAGTAGAAGGTTTGCACGAATAGACAAACCTCGACGGCTGCTCAAGGGGCCACCCTTAGTAGACATGTTCTGAAAACGGGGACCCGTGGGACCGGATTGACAAATATAAACACAGATTCTTTCCCGACATACAATTAAGCATCGAGAATGAGCGGTGGCCGATTCTTGAAGACTAGCTGGTTCGAGCATACATACCTAGGGCACACATACCAGCCACACTGAGGGATAGAGGATGGCTAACGGCGAGATGAAATCTCTGACTGGGCTGAGAATAATTAATATTAGCGATAATCACAGGGTGTTCACATCAAATTTCACTTAGGTTGCCGAACCTAAGCCTTTTAGCGGTAGGAGAGAGTCCTTTTTCAGGCGAAAATCTGCTTTGTATCGGGCGAAACCTCCATAATCCCAACACCCTCTGCGCATAGAAAGTGCCTGCTCCAGTGCATTATTCGATGGGTGCACATACACCTATCCACCGGCAAACATGTTTCTCTCACCAACCAGTCTCCCCGAAACTCCACATTCCAGAAGGCATCCACCGACCACCGCACTCGAAGCACCTCCTTTCAACACTCTCGCACCCACTAACAACCTCCAGAAGTGACCACGTACCAGAAGTCGAGGGCAAAATCAAATTCAAAGATACAACAGAAAAGCGATATATATATAACGACAAAATCTGCAACCAATTTTAACACAGACTGGACGCACATCTTACGACCGCCTCCACATTCTTTACTGCTGTAGTAATGTACTCTTCTTTCAGCAAAAACTTCTTGCTCTCTCTCTTTCTGCACTCTAGTGGCAACCTCCTTCTGGGAGCCTTCCGGGCGCGGGAGGTGCCTCCTCTGAGGCACACTGCGGTGGATGTGCATCTGTCAGATGTCCCCACCTACACCCTCCATAAGCACCATCCGCCAGGAGCCAACAACGAAAGCGAATCGAAAGAAGCAATCGGAAAGCGATCAATCTATCGGACAAATGTAAAACTAATACTGTTAACGCGAAGTTTTCGCACTAAATCGTGTGAATGCCTCTCGTTTTATTACAGCATCGCGAAACACAGATGGATTTAATAGCTTCAGGCGGTCTGAATAGGATACGGATTGCGAGAATTTAATTTTATTCTTGAACAAGATGACCAAACAGAAAACAAACAGAAATCTATTTGAAGAAATCATATATTATCGTTCGGAGAAAGACTGTGTGCACTTTTTATTCTGAAAATATTTCGTAGGCAAAAACTATCTGAAACACTTGTATTTACGCCCAATTTATATTTCCCCAATTGTAGTCAAATAGCTCAGTACAATACTTTCAGCCAGTTAGAGCACTGCATCTATACTAGAATTTGTTTACGGATCCAGACGTTTCAATTATGTATATCTAACAACGTTTTCAAATACGGAAACCTATTTGGCAGGCGCGAATGTGAATTTCTATTAAGAACAAACCTACACAAGCTTACTTTTAACAGGTACCGTCCATTCTCGATTTTCAAGAGTCTCGTTGAATCGTGCTGTGCTGAAACGCAGATATTGTGTAAAATGCTATTCTTTCAAGGCGGTCCTAGAGCACTCTACCGATAGCTGCTGGGTCGGCTGACAACACGCACAGAGCTTGGTGCTTTATAGTATTTGCAGGGATTTTGCTTGTAAGACGTTATACTAATGACTGGGCACCGAGACACGCGCCGTCTACAGCGGGTACGACCTTTCATAATCATTAGTACTTAACTCGATTAAGATTGAATCGCTGGATTGGAAGTTTGGTTTCATATAAAGTATTCTCGCCAGTAGAAAGAAAGCAGCTATTGTAATTAGAATTTTAAAAAATAAACGAGCTGAACTTTAATATTTTATCTTCTAGAAGGCGAGCGGTTGTTATCACCAGCAACGTGAAACTGAAAAAAAAAAAGATAGGCATTAGGCGGCTGCGGCCGCGTAAGGAAGAGGCTGACTTCATGATATTTTAAGCACCTGTTGCGCGCCACATTTGTTACGCAGCTTTCAGTCCACGTTTTTTTTTTTCTCTCAATCCAGGTGGAACTATGGGTTGAGGGCACAAACGAGGTTGTATGGAAGGGAACAGCCCTCGCGGATGGCCACTGGACTCTTGGACGAGTGCAGATCATGAAACCAAATACTTCCAGGTGAGACGCTATGTGTCTTCAAAATAGACCCACCATGCTCATGTTAGCAAGGTTTGTTCCCACAATCCTCTGACTGTCAAATCGTCTCTTTGGGCGCATCCGATGCTATGTTCAACGCGCTCCGAAACTTCTCTCTCTTATGCGCAGCTTTGAAAGTCTTTCTCGTTTTTTTTTTCTCGGCTGCGTTTAAAGCACAGCGTCGCACCATCTTCCCGTGCAAGCCCAGTACCAGTTCCTGTTTCAATTTTATTTGAAACACTAGCACCTACTGCGATTTGCCGAAGGTTAACTAAAATAGAGAAAATCAAGTGGTGCAAAATTTCTAGTTGGGCAAGGCTCAAGTGTTTATGTCCACGCTGTGTGAGCGAGACGTATCAATAAAGTTCATTGTTGTTGGCAGCGCTAAAACACAAGGACGGAAGACAGAAACATGAAAGACGACGTCCCAGGCGCTGACAACAACAATGCATCAGCACTAACTAGCCCGACAGCTTGTCGTATCAATAAAGTGATTCCAAACAAGCGCTTACCGTGCTGCTGCCACCATTATGAATCGGTGTACCACGTGGCCAGCCACTGCATCCCCACGGAGCTCCAGTGCGGTCACGGAGCTCAAGGGGAGCCCCGCTGAAGGCTCGAAGTGCTAGCGTAATGTAGCTATCGCTACAAAACAAAAGGTAGCACCTCTTTCGCAGCATATATGTGTTCCTTTTATTGTAAAATGGGGCCATCCTACCATCTGTAAAGTTCGTTCAATTATATACCAACATGCGAAATACCTATGTTCAGGCTACTCTGAAGTCTATTCTTAATTATAAAGGTTTTTGTTTTGGTGCAAATCATGTGCGTTACTGACCCACTGCTTGATGAGCAAGCCATTTCATATTAGAGCTAGGATGCCCGAAGACCTATTCAATATTGAAATTTTTATACCCCATGATGGTAGCTGCAGTTTGAGTAAAGACAGCTAATATTGTTGTCATACTTTAGAATTGAAAGTGGTTTCCTTGCCGGGCAAGCAGAAAGCGTGTAGCCACCCAAAAAAGGAACATAACCGCTGGATATGCTAGCCCCACTTCGCACGCCCATGCGATATAAAATTCCAAACAGTTCTGTGGCGCCTTTTTTTTTTCGAGGATAGTTACTTTCTGACGACTCGCTTACCAGCTCGGAAAAAAATATAGCTATACGTTTCGATGCAGTGTTGAATACTTTGCCTCATTTTTTTTACTTTCATGCTCTTAAGTTCCTGACAGCACTGTGTCCAAAGAGGCGTGTGTAATGGTAGAAGGTGCTGTACAGGTAGAAATTGTGCGCGAACACAAGACGTCAAATATAAGTTTCCTGTTGGGCTCTTCTTTTTCTCGATTAGGAGCGCAGAGAAAAAGTGAAAAAATAAGAAAACGCTTGCAAACCCTTTTTGATTTAACTTTGCGTATTGAAGTGTTTGGCCTGCGTGACATGCGATGACTGATATAAATTCACCGAAAAGTTTTCAATTCCCAACTTGCAGGAAGGAATCAACTGTCACCAGGGGGAACGTTATGAACTTTGATTGCAAGGGTCTGGCACGATAGCACTACCACGGCACCGCAACAAACTTTCTAACGTTTTAGGACTTAATGGTGCAGAGATGCTTGTTGAATATGAAAGGTGTTTAGAAAATGGTCACGCGAACTACTGTTTTGAGCAAGCTAAATGATTCGCAGACGTGAGAAATACGGGAGAGAAAAATTTGTAAGGATGATTTCCAGGGTTACCTTAAGCGATATTAAATAAATGTATACGTTAAGAGCTTTCGCTGTTAGCTGTGCATATTTTACAATAAGTTGAGGTAGAAAATATGAGAGCCACTTCATATGTGTGTAATTTTAGAGCAGTGTTTCGGTTTTCAGTACATGTACAAAGATGCAAGTGCTTTCTGACACAGCCTTCAATTGATGACAGCAAAGCAGTATTTGGGCTTATACTGAAAATACCGAACGCTTGGCATATATATTTTTGTGCATATCGCATTCATGGTTTCTTCACTTGTCTCTATTTGCTGAGCCTGTCGCAGGATTGAGCATTCATTGTTTATAAAAGAGGCACGTCATCATACATATTACATATCTCAGCTGACCACCTTGCAATACAGAACAAAGCTCGCCTTATTTGTGTCAGCGGTACAATTTGCTTATCAGCGCCTCGGTTTATTCCAAAACAACATTTAGTGTCTGGCGGCAATTTTTGTAATATTCCTGCTATGTAGCACAGCACAACTGTGACCTCTGTTTAATCATTGCATTATCTCCGTTTTTTCTGGAATCCTCACCTCTCATACACTAATAAAATGACAGGTCGTTTTCCGAGCAAGTTTTCTGGACAGCCGAGTGTCGCCTGTCAACTTGGACGACATCGCTTTTAAGGACGGCCCCTGCGCTCACCCGGCAGATTGCGACTTCACAGACGGCATTTGCGGTTTCGTCCATGACTTCAGTGGAGACTTTCGCTGGCTGGTGGGCACGGGCCGGTACGAAAGCTGGCAGCTTCAACCGACCGTGGCTGCACCAAGCGGTATGCACAGAGCTTCATTGTTTTGACTGGTCGTGATAATTGCACTTGTGAATTATAGGTACACTTTGAAATGCACTTGGAGTGTTCGACATAGCGGCCTTCCTTAGAATGACTCAAGCACCCGCTGCATTTTCATAGCGTCATTCCGCGAAGGAGTATTCAACAGGACGCGACCTGCCGAGAAACAACCGCTAAACTTCTGGCATAATTGTTTTGCGCGCACCAGATATTTCGTGAAAAGATTTCTTCGCTGCTGCGGCATTGTTCAAAATTTCGCCGAATAAAATTTCTTTACCGAAGCGCGACTTATCACAGGCGCTACGATGCAGTTTTCTTCTTTTCTAGGAGGTCGTTTGGTTTACAGCAGTTTTACTCGCAACAGTACGCAGTGGTTGTAAAGACTGGCTGTGCGAAAATATGGAACCCATTTTTCACAAGCTTATATATATATATATATATATATATATATATATATATATATATATATATATATATATATATATATATATATATATATATATATATATAACAGTCACCGAAATGAAGGTGCATAGGGGAGTGTTTTCTTTTTTTTTAATTTCTGATGCTAATAAATTGGTTTAAAGAAAATTACTTATAAACCAGCAGGAAAAATAACCATGCCGCCGGTGGGATCCGAACCCACGACCTCTGAATGTCGCGTCCGGTGCTCTTACCAACTGAGCTACGGCGACGGCTGTCCAATCTGCTGCTTTCGTGGGTATTTACCTCCAAATATCGCGTCCGGTGCACCGGACGCGATATTTGGAGGTCGTGGGTTCGGATCCCACCGGCGGCATGGTTGTTTTTTCTGCTGGTTTATAAGTAATTTTCTTTAAACCAATTTATTAGCATCAGAAATTAAAAAAAGAAAACATTCCCCTATGCACCTTCATTTCGGTGACTGTTAGCTTCCTTAACATATATATATATATATATATATATATATATATATATATATATATATATATATATATATATATATATATATATATTGTCACGTGCTGCGCATGGGCTCTGAGACGATGTGAAGACACGGTCATGAACAGGCGCATTGAAACTCAGGCGAGGGTTCGACCATTGGCGCTGGGAGCGGGAAAACTGGCCCCGGCGACGGCAGAATCTAGAGATGTGACCGATCATACCACAGCGGTAACAAAGTGGTGGGTCGGGGGAGCACTCGGGATAACACTCCTCGTAGCCAGTGCCGAAACGACCATCGTACTCCGGCTGCCGCAGGTGGCGTTGCGGATGAGCTGGCGCCCTGGGGCCGGGGCGGGTGATCCGGGGAGCGTCGCTGTAATCAATGCGAGTAGCACTTGTAGGGGCCTGGGCAGACAAACTCCAAGGGGAGGAGCGGTAGGCGGGAGCCGCCTGCAGAGAACAGCTCCCATACGGGACCTCACTGCGGCGCGCAAGATCTTGATGCCGAGAGAGTTCGTCACGCACGATTTGACGAATGACGTCAGGGAGAGTCGCCGCATTCACAGGCTCGTGGAAATCCACGCTGGCGATGGTGGTGACGTTAGGCAGGCGACCGAACTTGGGAGTAATTCGACGCAGTTTTAGAGCTTCAAAGGTGCGGCAGTGCTTGATGATATCCGTGGGCGAGTCTAAATTTTCTTTACTAATAAGAAAGCTGTAGACGTCCTCTGCGATGCCCTTGAGGAGATGACCAACGCGATCTTCGTCGGACATACTGGGATTAACGACTTTGCACAGCTTCAAGACCTCTTCTATGTAAGTCGTGCAGGTCTCTCCAGGCACTTGCGCTCTCTGAAGCAAAGACTGCTCAGCGCATTCTCGTTTGGCAACAGTATCCCCGAAGCAGCTGCGGAGCTCTTCCATGAAGCGGTCCCAACTTGTTATTGATGCCTCATGGTTTTCGAACCAAGTTAGCGCGGTGCCATCGAGAAAGAAGACATTGGCCAGCTGAAGAGTGGCATCCCAGCCGTTGTATTTGCTCACCCGCTTGTAATTGGTGAGCCAATAATCCACGTCTTCGCCAGCCTTCCCGGAAAACGTCCGCGGCTCACGGTAGTGCTGCCAAGCGGGCGTTGCGGCGCCGGTCGGACGTGCGTCGGCTTCCTTGGGCATTTGCACGGGCAACGGTGGCAATTCGGCGATTCTTCGGCTGCAGCGGTTGCGAGAGGGGTCCGTGGTGATCGATACCCAGCACCTGCACCACACACACACACACACACACACACACACACACACACACACACACACACACACACACACACACACACACACACACACACACACACACACACACACACACACACACACACACACACACACACACACACACACACACACACACACACACACACACACACACACACACACACACACACACACACACACACACACACACACACACACACACACACACACACACACACACACACACACACACACACACACACACACACACACACACACACACACACACATATATATATATATATATATATACATATATATACCCTTGTAGCTCCCGTGTGTAGCATTATGTTCTCTCTGCCGTCTTTGCAATAATAACAGCGATGAAAAATAATTATTTTAGTTTTTCATCTGCAACTTTTACCGCAAAACATGTTCTGCGCTCCTTATACCCAAAGGAAATCAGGTAGTTTTCTCAATGTATTACGCATCTCTTGGACTCGAAGGTGCACCTGATACTTTTTTATCAAATAATTAGGCGCTCAGGAATGGAATGGTGTCCATCAAAAGGTTAATACATCAGCACATTGTAACACAGCCTTTTCAGTTCTTTTACTCTAAACAACGACGTTGCATGCAGTCCGACAAAATGGCAAAGACCCTTGGCCTGTGCTTCTCTTGTCATGCAGACTGCAATATCTCGTTGGCACTGCTGATCATTTTGTCCTACCGGCGAGTCTTCTCGGAGACTTCCCCTGCCAATCGATACGGTGCATCCTGGTATTCTAAAACCAATTTCCCATCATTCTTTAAAGGTGGTTCGGGTCCTCGTCAAGTTCGAAAACATGTCTGAAGCCAGTATTGTAGCGTGTCTATGGAAGCATAACCTTCTGAAGAATTCCTAGTAAACTGATTACACTCTCTTACTAAAGCACATAGGCCGACAGAGACAAAAGACGGGAGACCTACCGTCTATTCGCGTCTCTATCACGCTGCATGCATTTGCAAAATTTGCGAATGCATATTGAGCTACACTTGTTTCGTGTGATCCCATGAATGGCACAAAGTCTACGAGCAGAGAGGCAGCCTTAACTGACCCCATACCATTGTCTTCCGGTATCTATGCTTTATTGTAGGGAGCTGATAAAAAGGATTATGTCTAATGTGCTTCGGCCGATGTACATATTGAATCATATGGCACCCAAACTATGCGGACTGTGGTTCGTCTAACCAAACCCCTTTCTTTCCAGTGGTCATCAGTCCAATATAGGTGCTCCTTTCTCCGCTTTAACTTCGTAGCCCGAATCGGCTTATTGATTGTAGTTGGCTTTTGGGCTGGCCTCCGAGCACTTTAGCCCAGCAGATATGTGAACGTCTGTACGTCCGCTGAAGCCACTGTATATTCGGTTAGCAGGACCATGTCTCTAGATATAAAAGCAGGAAAAAATCGAGAGCTCTGCTTGTATTTGCTCGCACTAACAATGTCACTTCCGACAACTTGGCCATGCGAATTTTGAAAAATGATGTATTTTTTTAATGTCTATCTCTGCAAACACGCCAAAATCGGGGATTGCGCAAGACTGACGTCCATCCAAGTTTTGCTCTGTTTCATGCGAGAGAAGTGAGCACTGGCGGATGCCATTTAAACAGCCTTATTAATTAGTGTGACACTCGTAATCTCCCCATTGTTTTAAAGATATGCAGTGATTCCTTCAATATCAAAATATGCGAGTCTATAGTAAGAAGCGGCTAGAAGAATTTAGTACAAGTGACATATGAAGGTAGCTGGAAGAGTCCATAAAAATTGGACCATTGCTAATTGCATGAAAACTAATGCTTATGTCCAAAGCTCACTTCGCTTAAGAAGACGAATAATTAAAACAAATTTTATTGAGAGAATTAAAATATTCAAATTGCTACAGTCGTGTTTTTTCGCGCAATGCGCACAACGCTCCTGATGTTACAACTGTATAAGCAACTTCTGTGGGATGTTCTACATTAGCTGTTTAGTGGGCGCTAAACCTTCTGCGCACGTATCGTCCACCTGACTGATAGAGTGACTATGCTCTGTTGTAGGGTCCTCTTTACTGAAATCAGGTTATTGGTTTTGTTGATAAAAGTGCATGATTCCATAGCTCATACTGACTGCTCAATAAATATCTTGTACCCAACCATGGTTTAGAAAATTAATAAAAATTTTTGCACTGTCTCACCACTTCAAGCCTCGTACCAACCATTTTACTTGCAGAATTGCAAGATCTTGCGCAATATATATAAAAAATGCAGAGAAAAGCAATCTTCACTTGCTTCCAGTGCTGTCTTTAACCTAATATATAAGAAAATGAATCTTGTGTAACCGAATATGTCCTTATATCTTTTCTTTTCTCATCTCTGGTGCGAATACACGCTGACGGAAACACGTTTGACTGATGAGCTATTCGGAGGAGTTTACGACATTGCTCTTTAACCTAGGTATCCCGACAAGACTCGTGTACACTGGTTTATGCGGTTTTAACGTCCCAAAGCGGCTCAGGCTATGATGGATGCCGTAATGAAGGGCTCCGGAAATTTCGACCACGTGGGGTGCTTGAACGCGCACAGATATCGCACAGTACACCAGCCGCTAGAATTTCGCCTTCGTCGAAGTTCGGCCGCCGCGGCAGGAGTCGAAGCCATCACTGTGTTGAAACTGGAATAGATTAATTAATTAAGCACTCTAAGGTGCCTGTATTCAGCGTTAAATGCTTGTGTATTGAGTTGAAAGAATCAAAGTCTTGATACGAGAAATTTTAAGAATATCTGCGTCTATTTGTGCGTTGAAACGCTGATAGAGACTGCGGAGGGCTGTCTACTCGTCCGCGATATCCTGCTGCTTTTCTTTCTGCTTCCCTTTCACGCTGTTTTAATCCTGCAGCTATCAATAAAACCTGACACATAAAACATTGTTCATCAAAGGCCAGATAGCATGACAACGTATACGGCTCTACTCTTTGTGTCAGTAGAGCAAAAACGACAGAAGCGAACTTACGCTTTTTCAGTGCAGGTGGCTCGTCCTCCTTTGCCTACCTTGACCTGACCACAGGTGCCAAGAAAAATGACTTCACTCCTGGGTCTAATATTGTCCGAGCGGTGGGCTTGCTCAGCCCCCCTTTTGATGTGGGCGCTAGTAGAGCAGAGGCAGTCATCGAGTACTATAGAAGCGGGCCAGGTGAGTCCCCATACATATCTCATTTAGCCTTCAAAAATAAGATTTTCTAGGAAGCGTACAATTTCTAAATATACATTCTTAGTTTTCTCTAATAATAAACGACTCGGGCGACTCTTGGAATGAAGCCTTACGTATAATCGGCAAGTTTCTCTTGCATTCTTAAAAATTTACCTACTTTGAAATTTTTCGCTCTGTAAGAGAAGTTTTTTTATTAAATCTATAGCATAATTTCAGGCCCTAGAAGCAACAGCCAGCCAAGACATTAAATGCATAGCCTTTTTCTAATTCTGGAAGATGATTTTTGTTTCTAAATAAAGGTTCATTACATCTGTTATGCCGCCGCGGTGACTCAGTGGTTATGGCGCTCGGCTGCTGACCAGAAAGACAAGGGTTCGAGCCCGGCCACGGCGGTCGAATTTCGATTGGACCGAAATTCTAGAGCCCCGTGTACTCTGCGATGTCAGTGAGCGTTAAAGAATGCCGCGTGGTCAAAATTTCCGGAGCTCATCACTACGGCGTCCTTCATAGCCTGAGTCGCTTTGGGACGTTAAACCCAATAAACCAAACCTTTACTTTTGTTGCAATCCCAACAGCGTCGATGCATTCCCGCACCACACTGCGTCTTTCTGTGAACGCTGACAAGGAAGAATTTTTCCAGTCGATGCATTCGTAACTTCATCATGGAATGCACGGTCCGTACGCCTAAAACATAACTAATCCTTATGAAAAGCGAATAAAGGTATGAAAAGATACTAAATCATAAAGTGTTAGCGCATTTGATGCCATTTGCAGACATCCCCAGCTGTCTCATGTGACGGTGCGTACAAAATGGTAAGAACTGGGAAAAGTGTTTCGTCGCCGGTACACAGTATAAGCACTTTGTACTATCCTTAGAAAGGGACACGTTCAATATCGTTAAGTTGAATAAATAATAATATAAGTTCAGCAGCAAATCTTCCTGATTGTCCCGCTAATTTCCGCGTTTTCTCTACCCAAACTGTTTGATTGATACACAGTAATACATATCTCTAAGCAAGTCTGATTATTTTACTGGCAGTCACTTTCAGTCACTCATTAAACTATCTTATGCGAAAATTCAGTCTGCTCTAGATGCTGTGCATCCTTCGGCGTCCTGTTAAATCAGCTCAAGACACAGCTTAGTTTGCTCAGTTCAGTAGCTGGAACATCGTGTCGCGGTAAAAATGTAACATATATCCTCTCAACCTAAGCTATTGCTATAAACCACTAGTGAAAAAGCTTGATTATTGCCACTTGACACCTTTAGTTAAAATCTATCTCTGGCATTAGTTATAAAATAAAGGCGTGACAGCAGAAGTCCTGAAAATTTAAACAAATTACTTTTATTCTTCCAGTTGCTGCAGGCCAAAGCACAGATAGCGTAAATTACTGCTCTATAAAATATAGCACTTAAACGCTTCTTAAAAGTCTGAAAGAAAAACTGGTAATGGCGCAAGAAACGGGGACACAGAAGGCACACAAAAGACAGGACTGACGCCAACTTACAACTGGGGTTTATTGCACCTAGCCTGCCTTTTGTACCACAACCAAGCCATATCAACAAATGCGTAAACGTTGTACATATCAAACGGCAATTCATGCGAACACTGGCAACAAAGTAACGCTGATCACTACAGAATCTAATCTACACAGAGCTTGGGAAGCCAACTTCTTTTCTGGCCAGCAGAAATAATAACATCATCCAAGGGGCATGACAAATCCACACTATAAATTTATGAAACGCGTGAAGAAGGCGAAAAAGAGCACGAATTGAACGACAATGAGATAAAACCACGTGAAAAAAAGATGACAATAATGAGGGATGAAGTCTGAAGATACAGCGCCTAGCGTCAAGTGATAAAAACTGAATATCATTCCTGTAAAAAACAGTCGTCTTAGCGTCTAAAAAACTAAAAATTGTAAAACACCGAAAGAAAGGACGAAACAAGAGCACAAAACCAAGGGAAATCTGCGAACTACAAAAAACCTTCCATAAAAGACGTCTCGGCACTGCTAAGAATAATGGAAGGCCTGCTAACGCATTTGTTTCCAGCTTTTTTTTATGAAATATGCCTCAACAATCTCTCTCTCAGTTTTATCTTTTCCACTCTTCAAAAATCTAATTTTGTCCAATTCGGGACGGCACTTAGAACAGCTATTGCAGTGGTCAACGAGGAAGCTCCTTTCGTTGTTGCGCAAGTTTCGGGAATGTTCACTTGCACGCTCATTAAAACAACGACCTGTTTGCCCGATGTAAACGAGGCCACAGCTAAGCGGTATCTCATAAACCACTTGTGTCCTGCATTGCGTGAACTTTTTTTGGTGTTTTATGGTGCAAGTGAACATTCCCGAAACTTGCGCAACAACGAAAGGAGCTTCCTCGTTGACCACTGCAAAAGCTGTTCTAAGTGCCATCCCGAATTCGACAAAACTAGATTTTTGAAGAGTGGAAAAGATAAAACTGAGAGAGAGATTGTTGAGGCATATTTCATCAAAAAAGCTGGAAACAAATGCGTCAGCAGGCCTTCCATTATTCTTAGTAGTGCCGAGACGTCTTTTATAGAAGGTTTTTTGTAGTTCACAGATTTCTCTTGGTTTTGTGCTCTTGTTTCGTCCTTTCTTTCGGTTTTTTACACTTTTTAGTTTTTTAGACGCTAAGACGACTGTTTTTTACAGAAATGATATTCAGTTTTTGTCACTTGACGCTAGGCGCTGTATCTTCAGACTTCATCCCTCATTATTGTAATCTTTTTTTCACGTGGTTTTATCTCATTGTCGTTCAATTCGTGCTCTTTTTCGCCTTCTTCACGCGTTTCATAAATTGATAGTGTGGACTTGTCATGCCCCTTGGATGATGTTGTTATTATTTCTGCTGGCCAGAAAAGAAGTTGGCTTCCCAAGCTCTGTGTAGATTAGATTCTATTGTGTTCAGCGTTACTTTGTTGCCAGTGTTCGATGAATTGCCGTTTGATATGTACAACGTTTACGCATTTGTTGATATGGCTTGGTTGTGGTATAAAAGGCAGGCTAGGTGCAATAAACCCCAGTTGTAAGTTGGCGTCAGTCCTGTCTTTTGTGTGCCTTCTGTGTCCCCGTTTCTTGCGCCATTACCAGTTTTTCTTTCAACATGAACCAACTCGCCCAAACTAGAGTTTTACTTGACCATATTTCTCCTACAATGGGCCCTTTCCTCTTTCGAAGCTTCCGCACCGAACCTGCCATTACGTGTCTCAACCTGATTGCCGTCTCAACGTGCCAGTCTCGAGTGGTCTCCTACTGCTTGAAACGGAAAATAGTTCCTTTCGAGGTTCAGTCATTATTCGGTGTTCTGCAGCCATCTTGGGGGCACGTCAGGCGCGTCTGCAAGATACTCAAGTCTGAGTACTGGAGGCAAGTACGAATGTACCAAGACTGGCTTCGTGTCCTCGTCGTGGTAGGAAGTGAACCTGCCAAGGAAAACCGGCGTTTTCAAGAGATGAAGCGTATGGCGGCAAGTTCTACAGAGTTTCTCTGGCAGCGTGCTCTTTTGAGCCTTATTCCCCGTGAAAAGAGGCAGCCTGCTGAAAGCCCCAGGCAGCTTACCATGCTAGGAAATGCAGTTGTGCCTGAAAAAGTCCAACGGATTTTGGAAAAAGGCCCAAAGTTCAGCCTGGCTCCTTGTGCTCAGCGTCAAGAGCTACTTGCCATGGTAAGAAGGGTGGCTAACAATGCCCCAGACCAGGAAAAAGGAAGAATCATAAGCGACGGCGTTGCTTGCCTGAAGGCCACAGCACATGGCTGTCGTTCGAAAAAGCCGCCATTGCAGAAGCTTTCAACTGCACTAAAGGACAATGATCTCGTACCGCTACAGGCTGATAAGGAGGGTGGCTTTGCTCTCCTGTCCGCTGGTGTATTCCGTGAAAAGGCATTGGCTGCAATTCACAAAAACTTCAAACAGGTCCCGTTTAAAGTTCGAAAACAAAAAGGAGAAGCTCTTCAAATCCTAGAAGAGTTGCATCTAGAAGGCATTAAGAAATTGGCAAAGGGTGAAAAGGGAGGATTTCTTGAAGTGTTCTTCACTGTAAAGACCCACAAGCCTGGATTCCCGCTGCGCACCATCGTGTCAGAAAAAGGAACTTGGCAACGTCTCGTTAGCCGCTACCTCCAGACAAACCTTGGCACCCTGGTAACCGATGACCCTTTCCTTGTGCGCAGTTCATCGGACGTTATTAAGCATTTAGAGGCTTTGCCCGCCCACAAGTACACCGCGTTCTCCATTGACATAGAGGAACTGTACTACTCGGTTCCTCACCAAGGACTCCTAAGAGCGGTCAGGGATAAAACCCTATCTACAGGAGAAGTTCGCTTCCAAAATGCCGCTGGAATAAGCACTGATAATTTCATTACGCTATTAGAATTCTACTTGAAATCCACCGCAATTTCCTACGAGGGAAAGTTCTACGTCCAGAAGAAAGGAATCTGCATCGGCTCTTCTGTTGCACCCGTCCTTTGCGACATCTTCCTTTCAGTGGTAGGAGCGGACATCAGCAGACATATCAGTGACCCTCATGTAGTTTCCATACACAGGTATGTCGACGATTTCTTGGTCATTATGAAGGACAATCCGGAACAGGATTTAGACGCTGCCGTCACGAGGATTGTGTCCGTTTTCTCAAGCCACGGCCAGGGTCTCACGTTTACCAAGGAGGTCCCTACGGACGGCCAACTCCAGTTTTTAGATATCAAGTTATTGTTTCCGGAAAAAGGTCTCTGTTGGATGTACAACCCGCGTTCTAAGAAAGGCTTGCTACCATTTGACAGCGCTCATTCAAAGCTTGTGAAACGCGCGATTGTTTCTAACTCCCTGCAATCTGCCTTAAACAAATCTTGCCCCCACATGTTGTCAACAAGCTTTCGCACTCAAGTTGAAAGGCAAAAACAGGCAGGTTATCCGCTTTGTCTAATTTCGGCGGTTTGCGAAATGCTTTTGCAGAAACTTAAGCAACTCACTCGCATCAGGGAGCCGGTTTCGCATTCATCAGTAACAGTAATACCGTATATTCACAAGGTGTCGCATAATATTAAGAAAATAGCGAGCAGACACAATGTTCAGGTTGTATTCACCGCGCCTTGTAAGCTTTCAAGACTTTGTGCCATGACCAACAGAGAAAAGCGGCCGGCTTGCACCATAAAACACCAAAAAAAGTTCACGCAATGCAGGACACAAGTGGTTTATGAGATACCGCTTAGCTGTGGCCTCGTTTACATCGGGCAAACAGGTCGTTGTTTTAATGAGCGTGCAAGTGAACATTCCCGAAACTTGCGCAACAACGAAAGGAGCTTCCTCGTTGACCACTGCAATAGCTGTTCTAAGTGCCGTCCCGAATTCGACAAAACTAGATTTTTGAAGAGTGGAAAAGATAAAACTGAGAGAGAGATTGTTGAGGCATATTTCATCAAAAAAGCTGGAAACAAATGCGTTAGCAGGCCTTCCATTATTCTTAGCAGTGCCGAGACGTCTTTTATAGAAGGTTTTTTGTAGTTCGCAGATTTCCCTTGGTTTTGTGCTCTTGTTTCGTCCTTTCTTTCGGTGTTTTACAATTTTTAGTTTTTTAGACGCTAAGACGACTGTTTTTTACAGGAATGATATTCAGTTTTTATCACTTGACGCTAGGCGCTGTATCTTCAGACTTCATCCCTCATTATTGTCATCTTTTTTCACGTGGTTTTATCTCATTGTCGTTCAATTCGTGCTCTTTTTCGCCTTCTTCACGCGTTTCATAAATTGATAGTGTGGACTTGTCATGCCCCTTGGATGATGTGTTATTATTTCTGCTGGCCAGAAAAGAAGTTGGCTTCCCAAGCTCTGTGTAGATTAGATTCTGTAGTGATCAGCGTTACTTTGTTGCCAGTGTTCGCATGAATTGCCGTTTGATATGTACAACGTTTACGCATTTGTTGATATGGCTTGGTTGTGGTATAAAAGGCAGGCTAGGTGCAATAAACCCCAGTTGTAAGTTGGCGTCAGTCCTGTCTTTTGTGTGCCTTCTGTGTCCCCGTTTCTTGCGCCATTACCAGTTTTTTCTTTCAACATGAACCAACTCGCCCAAACTAGAGTTTTACTTAAAAGTCTGTTTGTCCAATAATACTGGTATCTTAAATCTGAACGAAAGAGACCTAAAGAACATCTTTCTTCAACAAAAAACACCTCGTGACACTTTTAGGAGTTCTCTTGGGTTGTTTAATGCTCTGAATTTTAACTATGCCTGATGTTTCTTGTTTAATGCAATTTCGATGAGTTATTATTACACTGATACATTCTGTTGCGTCCTGCTAATTCCAAGTTTTTTTATATTACCGGAGAGCTGTACAGCAGTTCGTGAGTATTCTATGGCTATGCGAATTTTTTACTCTTATTATATCAATTCTGTTACAGAGCATCCGGCTTTTTGTCTTCATTTCAACTTCTCATACTGTGGCTCTATCATGTTTGTTATTTTGTCTTCTTGGTCCTTTTCTCCCTAATTTTGCTCTTAAGTGCCATTTGTCGTTTTCTTGTGGAGGACGTGTACTGATCAAGCTGCACGTGCAGCTTCTATCCTCCGCTTCCTGTTCGTAGATTGGAAATAAAGATTATTTCTGTGTGTTGTTTTGTTCCTTGCCGACATTGAGGCTGTTCGCTTGTCCTCCTCGTGCAGCAACGACGAGAAAATTAGGGGTGAAACTGAAATATCCACTGAGCTCGCAGAAGTGCCCGAATGGAGATCAGCGAACTTGACTTTACTGCAGGGCGTGAACTGTCAGCTTGTACTGCGAGTCACGCGAGGCCACGGAACAAACGGAACGATGGCCGTCGCAGCGATCCGAATAAGGGGCATCCGGCAAGGTATGAAGAAAATCTTTCGCAAAAGAAGCTGCTAAAAATGATTAGCGCCGGAAGGAGCGCGGTTCTCAATTGGCGCCCACCTGCTACCCTGTCGCACTTACGAATGGAAAGCTATGTGCGTCATTCTGTTCCTGCGTACCTCGACAGCGATCTCTAAGAGGCAAACTTGTGGAACCCTTTGCAAACAAATGTGAATCATGACAGCTGCCCGCACTATCGGACTGTACGCATGTGGAACAATGTGTTTTCTTTTGTGTGAACGTTAGGCGTTTGACGACAGCCGGATAGTACGTAGTTTAACAGAAAGCGCGGGTACAACGTACCTAATTCCCCTTATTTAGCGAGAAATCCTAAATCCTTATTCAAAGCGATCCTGCATCGTGCACATGCCTTTACAGGCGCGTTGTTTTCTACAGAAACAAAATTGTTATGCCTGGCGTCATTTCATGTGTTTTTCACGCGAATATAGGCATTATTTCGGAAATAGCCAAGCGGTCTTGCTGCTGTTAGTGCATTTTGAGAAACTGCACTGTGGGTTTCTCAGTGGGCACAGGCCACCAATCACCACGGGTTCGGGCTTCGCGCGAGCCAAGGGCCCCGATCAGCCGTCACCAGACGCACCCTGGGGCACCGCTGCGCCACACTCAACTTCTGCAAAGAGGAGAGCGACTCACCGCAGAGACACAGGCCTCCAAGTTCACGAAGGATACGTATATTCACGCCATCCTCCAGCGGTATAGAGACTCCACAGTCACCCCGTTCCGGGGGCGCGTGAGGAGCAAGGCTCCGCTGCGCGCTCGGAGCGACAAGAGTAATGCGCGCCGCTAGTACGCCGCTGCAGGAGATTCTCCCCGCGGCAGTGCTGTAATCTCTGTCGTGTCGGCCGTTGGGCCGTTTGCGAGAGGGAGTGGGCAGTCAACGCAAGGTGTGCCTGTGGGGGTCGCTAGACCCCTGGACAGGCTCGAGCCGCGGCGGGTCAAGAGCCCGCGCTGGCGAGCTTTAGTATGCGCTGGTCCGAACGGCAAATGCCGGCTCGGCAGAGAGTAGCGTACGCACCTTACGCTGTCTCGGAGGAATCTCTCCCTGGGACCCGCTCGGACTGTCGCGCTTCGCGCGGCCGCCCAAGCGGGTTCCGAAAAAAGGCACCAATGGCAAAGGCCATTGGGAAGCCGTGACGGAGCTGCTGCCGAATGACAGTGATTAGTCACTCAGCTACCTCTCCGTCGCCTGAGGCGGGAGAAAGGGAAAGAGGAGAACAATGCGGGATGCCGGCTACAGCCGCGCAGAGGCAACAGCGAGAAGCCCGGATTCCCACAGCACGCATTGCGGCAAAAAAGCAAGAAAGATACAAGCCGGCACTGACATATGGCTCCTCTGTTTCCAAAGTCTGCAGTTACAATAGTTGCAAATTGCAATGAACTCTAGCACCGTGACAGAAACCAAGAAACCTCTGCATTTCAGCGAATCCTTAGTGCAAAGCAATAAATATCAGGTGACCGCTTGCCTATTTTTCATGCGTCTGTTTTCTCAGCCGTTCAGACGACACCATTTCTTCCAGATTTTTCAGTTCCTAGTGTTCAAAACCATTTTAATGTGAGCACACTGGAAAATATGGACAGAAAAGATAAAATGTCGTCTTGACTGCACGGGGAACATCAAAACTACTGCGTCAAAGTTCTTTATACTCTCGGATTGTCAAAAATGTGCGAATGTGCTATAATAAGGTCTATTACTCAGCAAACATCCGCCAAAATTCACAGCCGCACGTGACTGTTTCCGTACTTTTTCCGCTCCATTATATCATTGTTAGTGTGCTAACTCAGACCACATTTCAAGTGCCTCTACTTCAGTACATATCGCTGCCAAAAAGACATTAAATGTTAGAGGAAAAGTAATGAATATATTTAAAGGCTCAAGTGAGCCTTGATAAGCTTCTAATTGTTCAATCTAATGAATTTAAATCGCTTTTAGCATAAAACCAACTATATTTTTTTTCGCATAAATGTGTAGCGAAAAGGGCGACTGAACAAAAGCTGCTGCATTAAAGCTCAAAAGAGCCCCAGTCACTCATCAGCAATGACGGTAGATGTGCGCTAAAATCCAAAAAGTAGCTCGATTGTTTGCGATAAAAATAAAGGGTCAAAAATTATGCATTGTCCGATATGCGAAAATTCGGAAAAAAAATTGTGAGTTAACAAGAACACTCTGTGTAGAGGGAGTGGCAGACAATGTTTATGTGAACAGTTCAGAATTATTTTTGAAGGTTAGCAGTTCAATATCGGGCTGCTGTGCATCATAGTGATTTAGTAGCGTTAGTAACGTACGTTCAGCCATCATTGTATCGTTATTAGTTCATGACCATGGGACCAACTTAGGTGGCTGATAAAGAAAGCAGTAATTTCTCAAAAATTTTTATAGGTGAACTGAATCTAGAAATATATATAAAGTACCTTCAAGAGCATTTTTTGTAGTTGCAAAGTAATTTAAGCGTATCCGCATCGTACCCCTTAGTAACCTTATGCTTGTGAAAAAAAATCGTGCTTCGTGCTTCAAAAATAATACATCTAATGCGCGAAGGCCTCTTTTCATAAAAGACAGATATTTTTCTGTATATTCGCAGCAGTGACGTTATCCTACACCCAAACAGAATCACGTAGATGGGAATTGAAAACTGCATAATGTAACACACGATTTTCTGCACTAGGAAGGAAATGGCAGTTACGGTTTGTTATTCCTACAGAACTACTTAGTTTCTATGGCAGTTACATTATCATTCCGCGAGTTGTGTTCAGAAAAGATGACGCCAATTGTGATTTCACGCATTCTTCAATGATAATACGTAGGTGCCTACAACAACCGCTTTGGGAACATCAGCTAACGAGCCACGGGCCCTAACTAGGAGGCATACTGGTTTTGTAGCGATAGCTACATTACGGTAGCATTTCGAGCCTTCAACGTGGCGGCGCGCCACCCTCTGGCTGTGCCACCACGCTGTCACGTGGTTGGTCACGTGGTGCGGAGCAGCTGCTGGCGGCGCAGCGCCGTGGCTGATCACGTGGTTAGTCATGTGGTTGTTCACGTGACCAAGTTCCACTCGGCCAGCTGTAGCTATCGCGCTAATCCAAGTTTAACTACGGTAAACCAACGCCAATTTTTTATTCATTAGGAATTAGAGAATTTTTGTTACCAACCTTCCAGTTTGCAACAAAAAACGCTTGTTTTTATGTCTCTTGTTTTTGTGTCTGATTCCTCCATGTCTACTCCAGAGGACAAACGTAAGTTCAACACCATTGCAGTGTGGCTTCCGACTCTGACTGCAGTAGAACGGCTGCAGACGCTCACCAGTATTTCACTGACAAGCGAAATCCACACTGCTAGTACAAGTGTATTTAGTTGAAGGCTCCGACTTGCAGCGCTGCGTCGTCTATAACGTCGATATCACTGAGGATCAAACTGCCCTTAAGCGTGAGCTGTACTGTCCCACGCACTGTGTCATCCAGGCCCGACGCATGGCAAAGGGGCGCTCTTGCATAGCCACCTTGCAAGGCCCTCTGAAGCTACCAGCCCGTCTGTACAATTATGGCTGTATTTTACGGCCTCGGCCATATAAACCGAGTGCGGTAAATTGCTATAACTGATTCCGTGCTGGACATATGCGCAAATCCTGCCCCTTCACTGCTGAAGGTTAAAGTACATCGGAAGGGATAGTGGCTTATCGATGCGGCCTTTGCAAATCCGACGACCACGAGATAACATCTCCAAGCTGTCCGACAAAACAAGAGGCAACACAACAGGCTCGTTGTCGAATGACTAAGCATTGGCCAGTACAAGACCGTATAACTTCATTACAGACATCCAATCGGTTCGCAGCTCTCCAGTGGGATGACGACGAGTGGCCGGAGCTCCCTGAGCACACCTCGCATGATCCTTCAGCTCAGCAGTCTTCTAACGGTACTGTGCGAAAAGAACGCATCCGAAAACAGCCAGCAAAGCAGCGCAGTGTGCCTGAACTCCCGCAGGACGATATGGCCGCAGTCGACAAACAAATCGCACGTCTTTTAGCGGAGGTCACCAAGCTCCGGCAACACCGTGAACTGCTCGCTCGACGTAGACGGGCAGCGGAATCATCCGCCGCATCTATCAATGGCGCAGCAACATCTCCTTCCTGCCGCCCACCAGTGATATTTCCTGCTGCCTCTTCCCAGATTACCGCAATACCAGTGGACAACTCAGCGACTTCTTTTCTCCGGTTTATGGTCAACCAGTTGTCCAACCTCACGTCCGTGATTCTACAGCGCTTGGGCTAATAACTAGAAATGGCAAGTTCCAGTCGTGCCGGTGTGCTGCAGTGGAACTGCCGAGGCATTTCCACGAAGTTGGGAGAGCTTAAGACCCGAATACAAATTCACAAGCTCCAGGTATGGGCCATGCTGCTACAGGAAACACACGCCTTGCCATCGATTCCAGGCTTCAGTGCCTACATGTCTCCTTCAATGATAGACCGTCGTGTACAATCTGCTGCTCCCCCGGGAGAGGCGGCGGTGTATGTGGACTCACGTTTCCCGCATATACGTCTTGCTCTCGAAAACCGGTGCACGTCGTATCAAGAGGCAGTGGCAGTGGCTGCGAAACTTAAAAAGGGAACCGTTGCGGTCGTTTCATTTTACGTTAGACCAGCTGGTGGTGCTTCCTGCCGTATTAATCTTGGCTGGTTAACAAGTGTCCGTCGGCAGTATCCCGGGTGTCCGATTTTAGTCGGAGGCGACATTAACGCCCCTCACCAGGATTGGGGCACCCCACTTCAAGCCCTCGTGGCAGGCGTGTGCGGGACGCCTTCACGGATGACAAATTTGTGCTGCTCAACCATACTGGGACAGCAACACGGCCAGTGCGTCAAACTCGCAGTGCTTCCTATGCTCCAGACTTGACGTGGTGGTCGGGACCGGGTACTCCCTCCTGGCACATAGAGCCAGACTGCTGGGGAAGTGATCATCAGCCTATCATCATCGGTCTTCACACCTCACATTTCCGACCTTTACGCTACAAATGTTCTGTGATCAACTGGGACAGTTTCCGCTCCTGTATGGGCAATCTCACCTCAGATTCTTCGCCAATCCTTGTTGAGCGCATACAAACAGCGCTCAACAGTGCTACAACTACCACCTGGACTGATGTTGGTCGACCGGCACCAGACCTCGGCCTTCTTAACTTGTGGGCGGCACGCAGTCAAGCCGAGCTGGCTGCACTAGAGACACTACTTCGTCGCAGGCACGTATGCGATTGCACTATCTTACAGCTAAGGCACGCAAATATGACCGCGACCTCTCTAGGCTGCAGTGGCATGCGTGGTGCGAACAATTTTCTGCAAACTCCTCCAATGTCTCTCTCTGGCGAACATTCCGTACAATGGAACGCGGTCGCCGTACGATTGACGCAGCGGCAACCGCATGCTTCGCGGCTAACTTGTCGCCAGATGATATCGCCAAAGAAGCAGCGCGAAAGTTCTTCCCGCAATACGATGTTGTACCTTCTTCATCCGGTAGTTTAAATATGGCAGGCATCCCAGAGCATGTATGCAACGTCACACACTTATGCAACGTCACACTCCATTCTTCAGCCGCCAACGCCAGTTCTTCCCCCATGGAAGTTTGTACAGCTCAGCGACAACAAGCCAACAAGCCAACAAGCAACAGCCTTCGACAGAAATTTGAGGAACAAGATGCTTGCCTGCCTGAATGATCCATTGTTGTCTACGTAGACGCACGCATACAAGACTGCAAAGCAACAACAGCTATCTACTGCCCGTGCAGACCTGCCCTGAATCAAACCTCTTGATTTCAGCTTACGGAACCCCCTTCGTCCTTTTGTGCTGAGCTCGTTGCAGTTCAAGAAGCACTCTGCTCTGTGGCCGACTTAACTATGCTACCTGCGGCCCGCGTTGTCATCCGCACTGACGCCCTTCAAGTTGTCCGGTTGCTACGACGTGTTAGCCGCTGTCCCACGATATGTCAGGACATCCACCGGCTCGCGGCACGCATCCCGCAGCCAGTACGTATTGAGTGGGTCCCACGGGATCTGCTGACCTATCAAAGGCAGGCAGATTTAGCGACCCGCCTTGCGAATCCAAACTCATCACCGCCTCGGCTCCTTCATTTGGACAATTTTACCCTCCTTTCAACAAGAAAGGAACTCCTCCGGCGCCGCACACGTGCTCTCATCACTCCGTGTGCGGTAACCCTCCCCCGCGGTCTTACCCGTGCAGAAGAGGTTGCGCTTAGGAGGATCCAGGTCGGGGTTGCCCTCACACCAGCCATCACTCGGAAGTAGCCTCAGTACCGAGAATTGTTTCCTCGGCCAGGTGTCCGGTATGTAAACACGAGGAAATTGAGGCCGACATTCATCACTTACTGTGGGACTGCCCAGCTCTCAAGCCTGCAAAGATCCGGCACCTGATGGTAGCAGGTCGTTTACCAAGCAACCCTTCTTCATACATTGCCTGGACGCAGGGACCGTACCATCGTTCTCTACTAGACTTCATCAAATCAGCTAACCTTTTTCCATTCATTTATATCATTCATCACACCTTCACACATCATTGATGCCCTGGGGCAATAAATTTCGCTTCCGAAAAAAAAGACCTATATTTTGTGCTGCAAATATTTCGAGCTCAAATTGTGCCATTCCCCTCTCTGTAGCCAAACATAAAGCCAGAGCACTCATATACGGTTCCGGATACGGTGTCCTAGCACGAGTGGAAAGTGCATCTTGAACGTTTCTTTTTAGAATCGTGCCTGCTCATCGTGACGGCCCCTCTTGCGGGACCGCTGCAGTCAAAACAGGCAAACATATTTTTGACATTACATTCTCATATTTTAGCTCTAGCTGACTCAAACTTGACTAGCTGAAGGAGATTATAAGTGGCGAAGTAATTCCGCTTTGTATATCTCTATTCAGATGAGATCGTGATCTACCTGCTGGGGCCGTGTTAGTTAACGCTAAACTTAACATCTCTGTGGCAGTGTCGATACACCGTCCGTGAAAAAGAAAGGTAATTTTTGAAAACTGCACTGTATGGTCTTTCTATCCTGCTGCGCTGTGTTTATCGAGCACCTTAACCCTGCGTAACAGAAATGTAGTTCTAGCCGATGGTTTTGAGCTTTTCCCTGCAGTGAGTTTAAGTGCCGGCCCAATAGAAGGTGCAGAAATCGTAATGATTTGCTGCTATTATATTTGGAATATGTGTTGGCCTAATTGGATCTTTTTGTTAGCCAAACGCTACCTGATATTGCTATAAGCATCTTTTGAAGAAGGAAGCGCCAAAAATGGAGAAGGGATGGAGTAGGGACACAAAAATACGTTCACTAGCGCGTGTTTTTGTGTCCCCTACTCCGTCCCTTGGCCGTTTTTGCGCTTCCAGCTTAACAACATGCCCCCCAGCTAGCTCGGCAGCTTGCTCTCCTGAACTGTATAAGCATCTGACTTCATATTTGCGGTCAACTTTTTGCATCTTTTCCCTAGACGTATAATTGGGTCAGCACTCCCTCAGAAAACTGTAAGGTCATAATAAATAGGCCCTTAGCACGCAAATCACGCGACCACCAATGATTATTCGCCAGATCAGCTTCATGAGATGATATAGATAGAGCGTCATGGCCTATTGAAAAGCTTCGGAACCGCAATTAGGTATCCTACTGGACAGGTCATACGCACAAGAAATGTGAACAATAATTTAAAAACCTCATTGATTTACAGGGAGATCATACAGACCAGCCCTAGACTACAATGAATGAGAAAAAGTGCTAAACGAGAAAACAAATCTACTGATTTGAAATGGTAAAAATCGCACTTACGGCCATGATATTGCAGAACAAGACGTCCCATCATCCCTTGCTCTCTGTGCGGTCCTTTTTCTCGATTGATATTCTCAAGCAAGTCAGATGTTAAGGAATTTAGATTAGAAGGAAGATAAGTATCGGAAGTAGGAAAATCGCTTGGGTTTTCATTGAATACGAGTAGAAAGTTTTCTCATATCGCAGAGAACATAATCTTTCAAGTTCACAGAAGACATTTGCGGCTGCCGCCGCCATATAGGCTGAAGGGCTTAACTTTGTGACGTGAGCTTGACGAAAGCAAAATTCCAGGTCCGGGTGGAGTTCATATTGGAGTTCATACGTTGCGCCTCTTCTGGCAAAGATTTGTCAAACTTTTCGACATTCCTGCTGAGAATAAGCTGATTCCACAAGAGCCCGTGTCATACCTTTACACAGAAATCGGAAATAAATTCAACAGTATAATTACAAACCTGTATCCATTACATGCGTATAGTGCAAACTATACCAATTTTCAGCCTCGTTATATTTGATCCCACCTTACTGACAAATGAATTGTCATCACAACAGCACGGGTCCTGGAAAACAATTCTATTGTTACGCATTCAGCAACAACTCTACATGAGTTTGCAATCATACTCAGTGACGACCTATGCTTAGGCTTCTGTATAGCATTTTATTTTATTTTTTTTATTTATGACATACTGCAGGCCGTGAGGCCCAAGCAGGAGTGGATTACAGAAACAGATCCCACTTTGAGCAAAAATACCAAAATGCAAACAGAACACGAGCAGCGGAAAATGACATGAAAAGGCAAAAAACAAGCTAACAAAACAAGTAGAAAAAAAACTAACAATATTCACTTCTCAGGTCAAGAGACCGTGCGCACGAAGCTTGTAAGCTGTTCCAATTTGGTGTTAAATGCGTAAAATTAATTTCCACATTCAGAATGCATTGGCCTCCGTAGTTATCTCATTAAGTGAGTAAGTTCATACCTAAAGAACAAAGAACAATTCAAAGCAACAATGCGAATGTTTGATGGCTTTGTAGACTCAAGTGCACTGCAGAACAGTGTATCTGGCCCTGTGCTTTTTCTATTATACGTTAATGACTTAATCCAAGCAGCTCCTGACACGGCTTACATTCAACTATTTACACATGACTCATTGCTTGGA
Source organism: Amblyomma americanum (assembly GCA_030143305.2). Classification (NCBI taxonomy): domain Eukaryota; kingdom Metazoa; phylum Arthropoda; class Arachnida; order Ixodida; family Ixodidae; genus Amblyomma; species Amblyomma americanum. Next base: position 11,138 of record JARKHS020007952.1, on the reverse strand, counting down.
AAATCTATAACGCCAAGGACTGGCCGCAAGCCATTACAACAGATTTTTTGACAGGACCGTGGGTCAAAACAGTGCCTGTCGAAGAGCAACTGGTAAAAAGCAATATCCAGCTCATTTCGGTCTCACTTGCACAACCATCTCTTTTCTGACGTTCCTAATTATAAATATCTCGGGATCACTGTTGCCAGTGACGTCACGTGGAATGCCCATATTTCAAATGTTTATGCATCACCTTTCGCTATCCTTTGTTTTCCTGAAACTTCAACTCACAGATGCTCATCGCCCATTCCACACTTCTGGCTCACAAGACGCACATTAGCTCAAAACTGGAGTACGTTTCGATCGTTTGCTACCGACACATCGAAAAAGATAATTAACGTATTGAAGAAATAGAGAGAAAAGCAGTGAGGCTTGATACTTGGTAAATATGTAAGAAACTCTCCTACTAACACGTTGAGTGCCAGCAGCACACCGCCCCTAGAAACGCGTAGGAAGATGACTCGTTTGCTATTTTATATCAGATTTCAACAAGAAGCTAAACCTCCGCCCTCCGTCTTGTGTGAGCGGTTTCACTATTAGAACGAGACGTCATCACCGCAGTCAATTACGGGCAATCGTTGAAATAACCTAATCTTTCATGCATAGTTTGTATCCACGGACAATCTTTGATAGGAATTTCTTTCCAGAAATCCTCGTTGAATCTTTAAACACTGGCCAGGAGCTAGAGCAATATCTATTTAAATGGTTCCCTGTATAATGCATTGAAACTTATTTATTTGCATTTATTTTAGAGATGTATTGGTAAATTTGACGTACTGGTCACTTTTTCATTTCTCTTCCTTCTCCGGATCTTGATTCCTTGTATTCATGTTATTTCATTCTTTTGCTGGTTTCTTTTGTGCGTGACTTGTTTCATTTTCATTTTCTTGCTTGAGCGTTATATTTGTATATGCCTGTCCTGCTAGGGCCAGATTACTGATCTGCAGTGTTTTCAAACAAGTAAAAAAATAATCAATGAATTAAAACAACAGGAGCCTAATAATGTGTAGATACTTAGTTTAAACGGAAGACAGCTTCATAAGCCAGAAAGACAAAAGACCCCCAGAAACTTTGCTTTGGCACTTTCTTATTCTAAAATTAAACACATTTCTTTTTAAAGGGCACTTTTTGATGACAGATTACTGCATCACTATTTATGACCGGCTTCTTATTGCTTGGGTGGTTTATTATCACAGCAAATATTCATGAGCACAACCACTCCCTCTTTTAAAGCTATTTCGCCTTATGTGTGCCCTAAACAGGAGAAAAGACTCTGCTAGACGGCTTATAGCAATGTTTTAACATAATATCTGCCTTTCTAGCCTCAATTATAGTCTCCACCTCACATATGTTGATATAGGCCTATTTTGGCTTATTACGATGCGCTTTCATCAGCACGAATGCGGCAAACCATTACTAAAAAAATAAATTCAAATTCTTTCAGATATTTAATCATCTTGGGGTTTATTTTGAGGGTGAAAGAAATGACTGCGACGTTTTCAACGCCCAAGAAAAGGCTGAAGAAATATGCTCCGAAATAAACTATCATGTTTCTACCGCACTTCCTGTGTGACAGGAGCAATTTATTAGATTGATTTTCTTTTAATTTGTCCGCTTAGTTTCACAGAGTTGGATTTCTCGGTGTTCAATATCTAGTGTCATGTTTACGAAGGTAAGAAAATCTTGAGCACTACTCGCTAACAAAATTTATGCATGAAATGAGATGCAAACATGGCAGTACATGAAATTGTGAAAGGATGTTCTTATTGAACGATGTCGACGGGCGTTTCCATTTAAACCTATTGCTGCCTCAGAAATTAAAGGTGCTCTAAAGAGGAATCTGTACTAGTATTTTTACCGCGGGAACTCTATCTACACGTTCCAGGCATTCTTAGAAACATCGAATTATTGTCCTGTGCGGCCGATTCTCCTAATAAACTTGGATTACCCGTCCCGGTTCCCGCCTTTTTTTTTAACTGAACCCAGTAGGTAGGCGCAGTCAACCAACACGTCGAGTACGTGCCTTTCAGCCAGTCCAGTGGCGGCTTCACTTTCGCTGTTATTTTGTTTGTCAGGATTCTCTGAACGAACAATTTCAGTCACAGGCAATATATCCGCAAATTAGGCCCACGGAAATAAAAATACACGTGGACTCTTTGATTTACATCTCACTCCTCCGATGGCAGAGCGGCAAGCCGCCGCGGTCCCGGATTGGCTGACGCGTTGGTTGACTGCTCCTACGTACCGCGTTGAGTTAAAAAAAAAGGCGGCAGCCGGGACGTTTAATCCGATTTAATTGGAACAATCGGCCGTACAGGACATCAATTCGAAGTTTCTAATGCCCGGAACGCGTAGATAGAGTTCTCGCGGTAAAGAGACGAGTCCATATTTCTCTTTAGAGCACATTTAATGGTGCATTATAGTTGTCCACTTCAAAAACAGACTGTCCGCGTGAATAATTTATAGCTGCTCACCGCTGTTACACATTCTGCAATTATAAAACGTGGAGCAAAGGTTCAAAACACAGCAATCTACATCGAGCAGTGCCATCGATGTGCGCAAATGGTTTCTACCAGCGCAATAGCATTTACTTACATGAATTCTTGCATAGATCATTAAAGTTGCGAACTGGGCGAGTTGGTATTGATTCATATTTGAACAGCGCAATCAAACGACGGGACACAACGAAGAAAGGACACCACAAGCGCTGACTCGCAACTTGATTTTCAATTCACATCATAGCATCTCAAATACAAAGTTCGCCAAACACAAACAAGAGAGAAAAACCGAAAGAAAACAACACAAAACTTCTAATCATGCCCACAACGGTAACAATCAGCACGAGCGCGAGACTACACATCTTGGTCATATAAGAACATCATCTCTTTATCAGTTAGTGTGATAGAAGGATCACTAATGCAGCTATCTGATTCCAAGCGGATGTGAAAAGCCTCCAAAATTTCCCGCGTTAGGCTGTCATTATGTTTTCCTAGGATGACGGTGTTAGACAACAGAGGGGTGCAAGTACCTTCTCTCCAGTGACGGGCAAGTTTACAAGAAGACCCATTATCTCGGGGCCTGTGGTGCTCATTTAGACGAGCGTTAACGCAACGTCCTTTGTGGCCAATATAACTGACCCCGCAAGTGCACGGTGTCCTGTAGACAATACCCACATTACAGATCACAAAAAATGGCTCTTATGGTTGGCCTGGCAACCCCCCAATCTTTTTATTCGTGTTTTTTGCCTTAGCCTTGTCTTCCACCTGCTTCAGGATTTTTCGGTATGTAGATGATTATATTGTTTTTGTTAGGCAGGGGTACTTGACGCGTAGCGTGGTAGATGAACTGAAGGTTTTCAAAGAATGCACTATGGGCCTAACTTTCACGACTGAACTTCCTAAAGAAGATGGACTTCAATTTCTGAACTTAAGACTGTTGTTGGAAAAGCGTCATGTGTGTTGGGAATACTTCCCCCGCTCTACCAAGTCCTTCCTAAATTAACAATCAGGCCATACAAAACTGGTAAAAATTGCATTGTTTTTTCTAGCCTGAAATCTGCCATGAACAAGTCTTGTCTTGAAAGAATCAACGAAAGCATTTTTCATCAAGTTGGCTGATTAAAATCTAGCGATTACCCTTCTCATGTGATTTCCAGGGAATGCGATAAGCTTCTTAGATCGATGAAGATAGGAGATAAGCCAAAACAAAAAAAAGAAGTTTGTGGTGGTGCCTTACACGCATGGTGTGGGGCATAGTTTAAAGAATGTTGCGACGAGATACGATGTTGATGTGGTTTTTTTCAGCGCCTAGAAAACTTAGAGGTGTTTGCAGGCAGGTGGAAGAGAAGGCTAAGGCAAAAACCGCGAAGAAAGAGTGGGGGTTGTCAGACCAACCATAAGACACCATTTGTGCCCTGTAATGTGGGGGTTGTCTACAGGATACCGTGCACTGGCGGGGTCAGTTATATTGGCCACACAGGACGTTGCGTTAACGCTCGTCTAAGTGAACACCACAGGTCCCGAGATAATGGGTCTTCTTGTAACCTTGCCCGTCACTGGAGAGAAGGTACTTGCACCCCTCTGTTGTCTAACACCGTCATCCTAGGAAACCATAATGACAGCCTAACGCGGAAAATGTTGAAGGCTGTTCACATCCGCTTGGAATCAGGTAGCTGCATTGGTGATACTTCTGTCACGCTAATTGATAAAGAGATGATGTTCTTATCCGGCCAAGATGTGTAGTCTCTCGCTCGTGCCGATTGTCACCGTTGTGGGCATGATTAGTAGCTTTTGTGTTGTTTTCTTTTGGTTTTTTTCGTCTTGTTTGTGTTTTGCGTACTCAGTATTTAAGATGCTTTGACGTGAATTAATAATCTATTTGCGAGTCAGCGCTTGTGGTGTCCTTTTTTCGTTGTGTCCCGTCGTTTTCTTGCGCTGTTCAAATATGAATCTTGTATAGATTTCTGCAGTGTTCCTATCTTTCGTTACAAGCAAGCTTAGGTTAAAGGAATTCTGCATTAAACTGCGAATTTCTGCAAAATCGCCGAAATTGGATTCAGAACGTGCGATTATCTAAACTATCAGTCTTTACTTCATGTATTTTTGTATTGATGGCATTATTTTGTAGGTTTTGTGCGCGCGTGCCATCTGTCGCCCGCCCAGGCGAGAGGCGTGCGTGACGTCACAGGTCTCGCGGCGGCCTAACATAATAGCATTGGGTCCATTGTAGTGGCGCAGCAGCTGATGGGACAATCCCGTTTTCTGACAGGGCGCCGAAACAAGACCAAATCTCCATGGCTTTAGGTGACGTGACGGCGGTGGGCATCGTAGCGAGCTTTGGACCGATCTTGGGAGGCGAGGATACGAAGGCGGGAAAGGCGCCGGGCCTCTTCGGCGAGACAAAGTGTATCGGCGATGGAGGGATTTTCATGAGGCTCGGCAGAAAATGGTAGTATGGTGTCTAGGGTGTAGCGTACGTGCAGGGCGAGCGTATGGTAAAAAATGTGGCTGAAGCCAGTAGTCTCATGGCGCGCGGTATTCAAAGCGTAGGTGATGAACGGCAGGATTCTATCCCAGTTTTTGTGCTTTGAATCAACGTACATTGACAGCATATTATTGATCGTTCGGTTCGCGCGCTCAGTTAGCCCATTCGTGTGGGAATGGCAACGCGAGGAATGGCGAAAATGCGATGCGCAGGAATGGAGAAGCTGCTCCACGACGTCAGCGGTGAACTGCTGACCACGGTCACTGATGATAACTTTTGGGGGATGACGGAGAACTATGGAGTGCAGCACGAAGGAGGACACATGATGCGCTGTAGACGAGTGTAGGGCTGCGGTTTCGCAATACCGAGAAAGGTAAACAACGCAAATCCCTATGCAGTGGTTCCCAAGATAGGATTTGGGAAATGGGCCCAGGAGGTCTATGCCCACGGTGAGGCAGGTGATGCCACAAGGTGAAGCTGATCAGATGAAACGCTAGTAGGGCCCTTATATCGTTGACACTGAGTGCATCAGGCGACGTACCGTTCAGTCGTGGCCCGAATTTTCGGCCAATGGAAGCGTGCCTGGGCACAGTTGAGCGTTCGTGTCGACCCGAGATGTCCAGAAGTACGGTCGCCATGCATGGTCTGCAAGACAGAGATATAAAGGATCTTCGGAACTACTAGGAGGAAGCGCTGGCCTGTAGCCTAGTTTTTTATTCATAGGAGACCATCTCGTACGCAGAAGTGGTTTGTGCCGGAGGGGTCTTCAGCCACTGCAGTGAGAGACCGCAGGGTTGAATCTCTCTGCTATTCCGCTTTGAATGAGGGGAAATTAGGAAACAACGGTGATACATGACGCAGTGGTCAAATTACCGATGTTAGACTCTCCGTCTCAGGAAGGGGCAACCGCGAAAGACAGTCCACGTCAGCGTGCCGGCGACCGCTATTGAAGGCGACTGTGTAGTCAAACTCTTGTAGCCGGAGAGTCAACCGTGCATGGCGCGCACACGGGTCACGACGGTTAACGAGCCAGCAGAAGGCATGATGGCGGCGAGGCATTCCTGCTCGCTCACCGTATAATTGCGCTCCGGCTTACTGAGCGAGCGACTCGCATATTCAACAACATGATCTTTGTTGTCGCAGCGGTGGACAGGCACAGCGCCGAGGCCAACACCGCTAGCGTCGGTATGAATCTCTGTGGGGAGGGAGGGATCGAAGTGACAAAGTAGAGGGTGGGACGTCAGAAGGAATTTTAGTTGGCGGAAGGCGGAGACACACTCAGGGGTCCACTCGAAAGCCACATCTTTCTGAAGCCGACCTGTCAGGGAGTATGCGATGTCCGCAAAACGATGAATAAAGCGGCGAAAGTATGAGCAATGAACCCAAGAAATTGCGGAGCTCTCTGACAGGCTGTGGTGGCCTGAACGACTCGACAGCGGCCGTCTCGGCAGGATCAGGCCTGACGCCGTGTTTTTCAACGAGGTTTCTAAGCACTAACACTTGACGCGCACCAAAGTGGCACTTTTTAGAGTCAAGCACAAGGTCATTTTTGAGTATACAGTCCAGGTCGAGAGCTAAACGGTCGTTGTGCTCAATGAAAGGCTTTCCGAAAATAACAACATCGTCTAGGTAGCACATGCATATTTCCCACTTCAAACCACGGAGTCTTGTGTCCATAAATCTGTCGAAGGTGGCGGGAGCATTACAAAGGCCGAATGGCGTTACATTAAACTCACAAATGCCGCCAGGCGTAATAAACTCTGTTGTCCACGGGATGCATAGGGATTTGCCAATACCCTGAAGGGAGGCCAATAGAAGAGAAGTATAAGGCTGAAAAAAGGCAGTCGATGGCATCGTTGTTTCGAGGGAGGTGGTACACGTCTTTTCTTGTGACGGCATTTAGATGACGGTAATGCACGCAGAAACGCCATGATCCACCCTTCTTTCGAACAATAATTACAGGAGGAGCCCATAAAGTGAAGGACTCTTGGATAACACTTTTGGTTAGCATCTCCTTTACTTGTTTATCGATCACCTTGCGTTCAGACTCTGACACTCGGTAAGGCTCTTGTCGGATCGGATGTGAGGCGCCAGTGTCAGCCCTGTGTTGGGTCCGAGACGAGGGAATGGAAGATGGGCCTCCGGGCTGTGAGAAGTCACACAACGTTGAGTGTCGCCGGAGGATGGACGACAGAGCACGGCGCTCATGTGTGGAAAGCGAGTTGCCGATCAGGCGAAGTAACTGTGACTCGTCGTAAAGCTCTGGCGCTGCTGCGCCCAAGGCGTCGGTAACCGAGGCAACGGATTCCGGCGAGCCGTGGCTGCATGACGCAAGCTTCGGGCCTTCAGGCAGAACTACAGATTCTGTCGAACAATTCACTGTCCACAGTTCAGTGCGTCCGTTGGTGACGGAAACCATGGCATGAGGAACCAAGCTATTCATCTTCATGCAGGTCAAATGGTTTGGCTCCACAATCGCATCAAACACGCCGAGAGTGGTATCGGGGCAGGAAATCGGGTACGCATGCACAGCCGAAGAAGGAGGCACGACAGTATCTCGGGTAACGCAGAACACACTCTCTACACGGCGCGAGCCTTCCACAAGGCCAGTGGTGAAAAATTTTCCGACGCTGATCTCCCTGGTGTGACAGTCGACGTAGGCGCCACACATCTGGCGAGAAGTCGAGGCCCAGAAGAACGTCGTGCGTCGATCGGGCGAGCACCGCCATTTCCGTGCTGCAGCACTTGACCACTCAAGGAAACCGTGAACACTACACACTCCAACTGCAGGCAACGGTTCGCCACTCACACCACAAAACTGGACATTTTTGTCCTATCGAAACAAAACATTACGTGCGAGGCGGCACTTAAACGCAGCCCTCATAACTGTGGCAGTAGCACCGGTATCCACTAAAACCCCTCACAGGCACATCCATCCACTAGCGCATTCACTTTGTTCCGCAACATCACTACAGGCCGGGGTGTCTCTTCCGGCGGCAGACTTCCAGCGACCTCACCCCCATCGGTCGCGCCGGCTAGTTGTTTCTCCAGCACCTCCGCGAAGATGTTACGAACCAGGGGTTTATACAGACCGCGACGGGCGACTGAAACCAGCTGGGTCCGCTTGCCGAGCACGAGACGCAACCACCTCGCTCTCCTCCTCTGCTGCGCAGTCAAGCAATGCCGACCACGATGCCGACCAAATAGACTAGACAACGCCTATTCGTGGGCGTCGCAAATATGTTCATTTCAAGGCCCGCGTCGCCCCTTAAGAAGACAACATGAACGTAAGAAATAAATCCGGCGCTTTCTAGGCTTCCCATTGAATCAGGTGTGGTTGTAAACCCATCTTCAGCAATACCAAGTTTCCATGCATACGCCAAAGACAAGCTGGAGCGAGAGATCATCCAAGCTTTTTAAATTTCTAAAGCGGGAGAGCAGTGTCTCAGCACGCCCTCGGTATAACTCCTTAATTAAGGGCTGTGATTTCTGGATGGATACGCGAAGGCTGTCCTTTTGTGTGCGGACGGTAGCTCCCGCCACCTCTTCAGCGATTTTCATAAGCCTTGGTTGCCCTTTGACTAGGAACCTTTCTTTCCGAATTTCGCGCCTGAAGCTCTACCAACTGCGCTACTGCGACGGATGTCGAATCAGCTGTTTTCGGGGGAATTTATGAGCAGTGTAAGCGAACCTAGAGAGTGTTCACCAGCGCCACCCTCATCCATAGCGGCGGACGTAGTACGTCCTCTATTATCGCAAGTGCCACGCACACAGGAACGTGGTCGAACGGCGAGGGTGGAAGCTGTGCGAGATATCCTCGTATGCTACCTATGGCATCAAAGCTGCCAGCATCGAGGTCCTTCATTAAACTATTCAACAGGACGAGGGAATGGAAAGAGGTGCTCGTTGTCGCATACATGACGGAAGCCAGCAGTCACCGAAATCGAAGTGCATAGCGGGCGTCTTTTTTAGTTTGTAGTATTTAATCAATGGGAGATTAGTAAAAGCGGGGGAACAAACAACCACATGCCGCCAGTGGGATGCGACCCTTCGACCTCCGAATTTCGCCTCCGATGCTCTACCAGCCATTAGCTACGGCGACGGCTGTCCAATGTTTTTCTTTCGGGGGTATCTATGTGCAGTGTGAGCGCACCCTGGGCGTGATCACCAGCGCCTGCCCTCGTCTGTAGGGAGGGTGTTGTGTAGAAGAGCATTGTTTCTCAGAGTTCATAAACGTAATTTGTTCATAGATTGGACGATTTCACCCCAGCAATCAATAATATCCACAGACCTGCCAGTTGGCATGCTTACCTTGCTTTGCTATTGCGATTTTTGTTATAGCCGAAAGCGTTCGCCATTAGTTTTTATATGCCACTCTTAAGTGCTTGGTGAGAGCGATGGAAACCGTACAAAAGAGAGATTTTCCTACATATCGAAAGAATGGAGCATTATCTTCAATATTTACACATCAATGCCTTGACAGTTTTTCAATGCTGAAATTTTTTTCGAAGAATGTTTGACATGCTCAAAGAAGAAGACTATAACAACTGGTCGGACGCTCTGACGCTCGTGCGTGCTCTTGAGAGCTCTGGCGAATCGCAGGAGCATCTGACTGAAAATCATGATGTAGCGCCTTGTGAGATGGCAATTTACTACAATATGAATCAAATTCTTAAAACCTTTTCATACAAATATCCGGCTTCTTTTTTAGCTTCCGCCTCCGTGAAACCTTTTGCCGCGAATACTTGCAGTGTTTGTTCTTTTTTCAAATCTGCCGCCACACCAATTTATCGCTTTGTTTGAGACGCAAGACGCGACTACATTTATCTTGATTGATCGCAGCCAGGCAGAGCTGATTCTACGTTGTTCCGGATTGTTCTAGTAACTTTGCACGCTTTATCTCGAAAGTTCGCTATCAGCTTTAATTGAGCACGGCCGACAGCGGAGGGCATTCTATTCGACGACCGCCGAGCACGCTTGTCGCTTCGCCGCCGCCGAGTGATTCAGTCCATTTTGGGCGCAAGTGAGCCCAATAAACAATTTTCTTTTAGAAGACCCTTTCGTCCGTCTTCATCGCTGCTTCGACTGCCGTCACCACTACGTGACAATATTTTCCCATGTTTCATTTACATAGCTTTGATAACACTGTGCTCTATAAAAAAATTTAATATTACTCCTTCCAAAATTTTACCCCATCTTAAAGCGACGTCTTGGGCCATGTTGTCTAACTGTCTTTTTTCTGTTTATTTCTCAATCTGTTATTGCACACTGCTCCCTGTCGCGTAGGTCCTCGGGAGGAGATGTCACAGTGGGTGGTAAAAGAAAACAACACTGCCGAAATGCCGTTACGCCAGTTAAGGTGCATCCATGTCGCACCGGTGCCAGCGAACGATGCAACTCGATGAGGTGTTTGCGACATGCCTGACGAGGTCTATCTGCGCGAATCCGCCGGAGTCTAGAGAAATGAAACTTGGCGTTGGCTGAAAGACTATAGCTGCCGCAGCGTAGCGGTGTGACCTCTGCGTCGACTGGATGCGATTGCAGCTGGGCAGCTAGGGGTGGGCTCCGCGAAAAAGCGAAAAAACTAGCTCCTCTTCGGGGATGTTGGTTGGTGGTTGCATAGCAGGGCAACAGAACGAGGTTTTAGAATTCGATGAGTTTAAAAGGGACGATTGTGTGAAACATGGAGGTATAGCCTGCGAAATGATTTTGGCCTAGCGTTTGAACTGGTGGCGTAATGGCCGAATTAAAGCGGCGTCGGCGTTCAGGCTTCCTTGCAGTGCACAGCGACGGGGAGATTCCGTGATAATGACATCCCATGCGATAACGCTACGTTTGCATGCGAAGAAACGGTCGTTTCATGGGCAAAAACTACTAGCCATCGAAGCTTATTGTGAAGCTCAGGAAGCATTGTATGGCTGCATCGGACGAGTGTCACGGATCTCCCGGAGAACACTCGGACCGAAAGAATAGATTAGGCGACAGGTGTACCCACACAAACACACATTTAATACACCCTACGTGGCACACACACTAGAGCACAAAACTAACGACCCTAACACAAAGCACAAACACTATAAATACACACGACCCGGGCACACTGCTACCAGCGTCTA
>JARKHS020007951.1:0-25992 GCA_030143305.2 Amblyomma americanum | reverse complement strand
CCGATTTTTGTCTTATTTGAAACAGAACTACGTAAGCAACAACAGACACCACTCAGCAAAATGCGTACTAAAATAAATTACTTTTTAATGCGCAAAATGCTTAAGCAAACCACTTTTACTTCTGCCTATGACAAAGATGTTAATGTTGAGCACACACAATTCTTAGCTCTTCTGAAAACCGCTATTACCCGGAGCTCTACAGTGGCCACTAAAGAATAGAGCCAGCCAACATGTCCCTGGATCACAACTGAGATCTTAAACATACTAAAGGAAAATGACAAATGGTACCAAAAATGGAAACAACCAGTTTAAACGCTACCGCAACCTATCTGTATCTCTTATGAGGAAGAGGAAAAAAGAATATTTTTCGTCACTTGTAGAGGAGACTCGAGGTAATACGAAAAAAAATGTGGAACATAGGTAATGATGCAATTGGCCTTCGTTCAAGAGTGGATGTTTTGCCTGAATAAGCTAACGAATACACGGCTGAATTATTTAATACCCATTTTGCCTCCATAGGACCTTCGCTGGCTTCACGAATTAATATTGATGTCGCCACGATTAGAATGCCTGAGCGTGTTCCCAATACTTCCGCATTGCCTGACTTATCAATAGAGGAAGTGACAGCAGCAGTCAGCAGTCTCTCATTAGGGAAAGCAGCAGGCCTAGACGCAATACCTGTGAGACTTATCAAAAACAATATTGATATTGTAGGTACCCATTTGTCGCATCTTTTTAATGATTCCCTGAGAAGTGGAGTGTATCCTGATGAGCTCAAAGCCGCTAAGGTCACGCCTGGCTTTAAAGTGGTGAGCGGCCCATTTTATCAGGACAACTATAGGCCAATTTTAGTATTAAGTGTAATTAGTACAGTATTCGAAAAGGTGCTCTGCAGGCGAATACAAAGCTTTTTAACTAAGTACAACGTCCTATGTCCAAATCAGCACGGCTATTATTGAATTGATATGGGTCCCGGCTCACTCGGGGAACCCTGGTAACGAAGCGGCACACATAACAGCTCGAGGATTCGTCAGCCGAGCAGGGGACGCTGTCGTTGCTGATAGTTTTTCGAAGGACGGCCTTTCATCTTTTCACGATATTACTAATCATTTTAAACTTGAAAGGAGGATATTCCCTCCTCCAGACAAAGCCTTTAATAAGGAGCAGGAGACCACTTGGAGGCGACTCCAGACGCGATCCTTCATGACGCCTTACCTGTTGTCAAAATTCTACCCCGGTGAATACGACCCTGCATGTACATTATGTGGTGATTTAGCCACTTATGATCACCTATTGTGGAATTGTAAAGAGGAGCCGCCCCCGAAATCTCTAATACAGGTTCCTACTCTCGAGCAGTGGGAGGCCGTGTTGGTCAGCTCCGACTTGGGAGTTCAAACCCGGGTCATTGAATGGGCTACCCAGGTCGCTGTCAGCCGTGGACTGATAGCCACCTAGCACGGATCGTCTCCATTCTGCCTTTTCTGACGAATTAAATGTTTTCCAATCCAATCCGACCCCAAAGATCCACTTCCTCGGTAGTTCTGGTCCTTACACAGCTGATAAACACCGCATTACGTAGCAACAAACTGGCCATATTTGTTTACTTAGACATATCAAAAGCCTTTGACACCGTTGACCATTCGAAATTACTACAGAAAATAGAGACATGGTTTAAGGGGGACAATTTATGATTTAATCAAAAGTTACTTTTCTTGTCGAGAGCAATGCGTTGTTACCAGAAACAATATCTCCGCTCCTCAAAATATCACACTTAGTGTGCCGCAGGGCTCTGTACTCGGGCCCCTCAATTTTCTTTATACATCAATGACTTTCCATTGTTTCTGAACTATTCTGAAGCTGTTATATACGCTGATGACACTGCGCTATTTTTTACAGGAGATACATTAGAAGATCTGGAGGGCAGAATTAACGAGGAAATTAGTAAAATTCCCCAGTGGTTCGAAAACGATCGGCTCACACTTAAGACCGAGAAAACATAGTATGCCTTATTTCACTCAAGGAAAAAGAATATTAGCTGTGATAACTTATTTCTAACCTTAAACGGTACGTATTTGCTTAATGTCTCCCACACCAAGTACTTGGGTGTAGTCTTTGAATCGGACATGCATTGGAAGAAGCAAATTAAAAATGTTTGCTCTAAATTAGCTTATGGCTGTCCTATTTTATTAAGGGCGTGGGAATGTTTTCGTGCACCGATTTTACGCATATTGTACTTCGCGTTTGTCTATAGTCACTTATATTACTGCCTAGAGACATGGGGCGGTACCTATAAAACGTATTTAGAATCAATCTTACGCTTGCAGAAGCGCGCTGTTCGTACCATACATTTTGCATAGACAATCGACCGTAGCCGACCACTCTTTCAAGAACTGCGAATATTACCGGTATCAGTTGCATACAAACTAAAGATATCTCAAATAATAAACACAGTAATAAGAACTAATGATCCAATTCCTCTTAGACTCTTTAGATCGCCGCTGAGAGAAACAAGAGCCGCCACTAATAATAGATTTAACCTACCGCCTTGTCATTACACTTACGGTCAAAGGCTATTAGAGTACAATGTTGCCCAGATATGGAATGAGATTCCCGATGACATCAAGCTCAAACATAATTTTTCGGCCTTATTGTAAAACATTTTCTTGTCTGCCCAGAACTGTGGGACTGAATGCGTTTGTGCTTGGTTTAGTACATTCATAAACCTATTTTTTGTTGTTTTTCAGAATATGTATGTGCTTAACATATTTGCAATGCCGCTATTGTAGCATCTCACGTCTTTTTGTACATGCATTTTGAATGTCTGCCATTCTTTAGTGAATCTTGTGTATTTGGACCTTTCACTAGCCGAGCTGGCTATGGGTCCAATCAAGTTCTGATGTATTGGTTTTATAAAATAAATTGATGATGATGATGAAAAAAAGAGCTCGGCCGCCGCCGCGGCCGTGTGTGGGGTCGTGAGGATAAACTGCGTATGTGCGGCTGTGTGTATAAAAGCTGAGGTGATATGACTCGGCGTATCACAATCGCTTCGTATGTGTGATGAAAAGAAGACTACAGCCGCCCTGTGCGGTGGTATCGTCAGGAGAAGATCAGTTCTTCGGACCTAGAAGTCGTCGCCTGGCACTTGGCCGCTCTAAAGAGAAAGAATGTACAGCAGAAGGCTAAACGAGCGGCGGAGACGCGTAAGCAAACAGAATAACGTCTTGCCAAGCGGAGACGCCAAGAAGTGGAGCGTAACAAGCGGCCCAGAGCAGCTGCAATAGCTGGACAATTTTAACAAGCTGGGGGAAAGTGTCCGTCCTGGGGATTGTGCCTCCTGGTTCACCGCTGCCCTAGAAGCAAACGAAGCTGCCTGCAGGCTTGAAGACTTGGAAAAACATTCCAGTGGGAAGTGGAGCATTTGCACCAGTTACAAGGCTATTCCTCTTTGACAGAGGAGTGCAACATGCCTTTCCCAACACATTCAGTGAACATGATTGGAGTATGCTGAAGGTAAGTGTAACTTAAATCTAGTACCTCAAATTAGTTTTCCTTTTTGTGCAGTTTTGCGAACTGTAACCTTGTAACATGGTTGCCTGAAATTGTGCAAGCATGCACACAGCTGCATAGTATATTAGCTGTTTAGTTCTTTAATTGTGGTGTTGAACATAAGGCAGATGCATCAGTGAAAGTGGTGCCTCAGACAGATACTGTGCTGCTATGAGGCGCCTCGGTCATCAAATCACTCTTAAGCACTGCGGATTGTTGGTACACCCGACATCTCCATGGATAGGCGGTAGTCCCCAACAGGCTTGTGTACGACCGAGAAGAGCTGACATCTGGAGTCCTAGAGGTCAAGTGTTCATACTCTCTAAAGAACAGCGAGCCAGCCAGGCCAAGCTAGGTCAGCAGAGTTCTGCATAACTTCTGCTGAAAGCGATGAGCCAAGTCTCAAGAGAGACCACGAATACTGTGCTCAAGTACATTGGCAAATGGCTCTGATGGAATGCCAGTAGGCGGGCTTTGTTGTCTGTTCAGAAAAATGGACTGCCATAAAGCGCATCCACTTTGATGAAGCACAGTGGGCATACATGAAGACAAAGCTAGAGAGCTTTGCATATACCACCTACACTTACATTTTTGTCTCCTTATTCAAATGGTCTGAATTACATGATGCAGAGAAGTGCGGTGAAAGTATGCAAAACGTGCAAGAAGCACAACAAAAAAAGGAAGTAACAAAAAAAGCTTCTATACAACACAAAATACATTTTTACAAATGTAGCAGTGGCAGAAATATAACTATAAAATAGTGAATAAATGAGCAAGAACTACAGCCCGACATGTTAACAGAAGAAGACGCTTTTCTTACCATTACACACAAAACATGCCGCTTACTACTGCGATCCTTTGATGATCTAAGGTGCGATGAGGAGAAAGCCTTTCCCACAACGCTCTCCAGCGTCTTTACGCTAGACGAAGAGAACTACATATGCGTTGGCAGGAAGTCGGCGTAGCGATGAGGAGAAAGCCTTTCCCACAACGCTCTCCGGCGTCTTTACGCTAGACAAAGAGAACTACATATGCGTTGGCAGGAAGTCGGCGTAGCGATGAGGAGAAAGCCTTTCCCACAACGCTCTCCAGCGTCTTTACGCTAGACAAATAGAACTACATATGCGTTGGCAGGAAGTCGGCGTAGCGCAGGTGTTAGCACGCTCGGCTATGGAATGGAAGGATGGTGGTTCGATTCTCGCCGCGCACAAGATTTCGGGATATCTTTCTTACCGAGTGACACATCAGCGCACAGATCTTCGCTCTATGAGCCTAAAAACGCTTTCGCCTTAAATGTGCTTATATATAGCATGCCAGCGCAATCTACCAGCTTTATATGAATGACCTGCATGCAGTACTACGCGACCTATTAATTCAGTTCTGATTTGCAGTCCAATGGATCACAAGAGAAAATAATCTGGGCATACAAAGTCCACAAACCACATGAAAAAGAGTACTTATGTTGTTAAGTGTCCAAGATGCGATTTCATTTTAAATTTTATTTGAATGCCGGCCTTGGTCTGCTTCTCTTTGAGC
This sequence comes from Amblyomma americanum, assembly GCA_030143305.2. NCBI lineage: Eukaryota > Metazoa > Arthropoda > Arachnida > Ixodida > Ixodidae > Amblyomma > Amblyomma americanum. Next base: position 20,907 of record JARKHS020007951.1, on the reverse strand, counting down.
TAGGCAGTTGGCATGGTCATCCTGGCTGCTCTCACAGTTTCAGCATCCTCTGCCACAAGCCACTTTTAACGCGATAGCTGGGGACGCTACCTCTGCTTATATTCACTGAAATATCAGTGAATATAAGCAGACTTCTTACGAGCACTTTGCCTCGTACAGTGTGTACGTCAGAATACAGCTATCGCTTATCACTGCTAGCAATCACTCTGATGGAGAAGTGTGCTTTTCAGATAGGTTCGGCCTCGTGCTTGGTGCGGTTTGAGGACAATGTGCACCCAACTTTGCCAGTGGGGGCTCAACGCATTTTATGTTTGGTTCCAAGTGGATAATAACAAGAGGTGAGCAACACTATTCAGATTTCAAATTAGAAGAAAAATTGAACATAAAAGAGTATGTGAGAAACTAAAACACATCAGTTTGATCACAAAGTGCAAGTATAAAGGTTTAACTACCACAACGTACACCAGAAGCATGTGAAAGCACTGGCTGCATAGCGTAATGCCTCATCTCAAGTGCTTTAAATGCTTTCACTGCAGAAAGAATTTCCATGTAGAAAAATGCTTCAGAAGTATGTATTGTACATATATCAAGCAAAAATAAATGAGACATTATCCGTATGTTCATATCTTCTGTGTATGCCTTAATGGCACAAACTGCCCAAGACTTGAATAAAACAATGCACACAATAGTCAAGAGTATACAACACGAAAGAACTCTAGAATTGAAAAAAGCTCTAATGGACATATATAACACTTGAACAAGCTTCGCCGCTGCAATGGCTATGGTGCTCGCCGGCTCAATAAAGATGCGAGTTCGACCCCGGCCGCGGCGGTTGCATTTCGATCGATACGAAATACTAGGGGCCGTGTACTGTGCCATGTCAGTGCGTATTAAAGAAAGCTAGGTGGTCAACATTTTCGGAGCCCTCCACTGCACCACTCCTCATAGTTTGAATCACTTTGGGGTGTGAAAAGCAAAAAAAAATGGGTGGTTTAGCTATGGTCAAACCTGGAGTGACGCGATAGTACAGCTGGCCGAGTGGAACTTGGTAACGTGACCAACCACGTGACGAACCCCGTGATCAGCCACGGCGCCGCGCCGCGGGCAGCTGCTCCGCACCACGTGAGCAACCATGTGACAGCGTGGCGGCGCAGCCACGCTGAAGGCCCGAAATGCTACCGTAATTTAGCTATCGCTACAAAACAAAAATACCAATGAACTTGCCGAACAGGTTACCTGAAACAAGCTCAGGTTGTACAAAGCTTGTAAGAAGGGATAAAACACAACAAATGACACAGACTGGAGCGCTGCCTCAATTCATTCTGGCAGACAAACTGAGCACGACCAACCAATACAGAACAAAAATAGATATCAGTGCTGCAAATGCAGCGCTGTGTAGTCTACTTTGTGTTAATAAGTCTTCATTGCACACGTGCTGTTTATCAGCCAGAATGAATGGCATGGTAAGCTCGCATTGAGCTATTATGAAAATGCGTCTGGAATGTTTTGGCACCGAATTAGAGAACTTTAGAAAAATGTGAGGATAGATGCTACTGTCCAAATCTGATAATCACTAGAGCTACAGTGAGAGGGATCGGTCGCTCGAAAACATGATAACCTTTGATTGGTTGTATTCTCCGCTCCACATGTATCCTGAGCGAGGCAATCTCTTTTGTTTCCTGCACCTGGAGTCTTGAAAACGTGCCGCCTCCTAAAAGTGTGGTATGTTCAATTACATGCCCTTCTTTTCCATAAGATCGTCAATAACGAACCCCTCCATTTTCCACAAAAGGTGTCCCCACACCTGCTGATCCCATTGGCATTAGTCCACTAACAAAGGGAGTCGTTGCCATCACACTGTCATTCTCTTCAAAGTGTAGCTCCAGAAACCCCCTCCTTACTACACGCTCTGAGTCAGAAGTGGCGCCTGTAAAGAGCTCGTTCACAAATGTTACGAGTCCATTAGGAGAAACGCCCAGGAGTCCTTTGAACGTGTTCGAGTACTTGTAGGAGGTGTAGGTTCTCGACTGAAGTGACAGAGATGATGGCACCTTACAGCGAATCTCCGCGGCAACTAGGATCGCTCTTGTTGAGGCATAGTCCCCCAACAAACACAGCTGGCATATGGTCATTAATCACATTTCTAGCCGCCCACAAGGGTAAAGTGCCAAATTTATCATACAGAAAACTCAGCCAGGGTCTGCATACTCTCGACACTGCACACTGTGTGATGCCAAACCTATGTGCCAGGTCAGCCTTAAACAATCGGAGACGCAGCCTAACCAAGACCAAGAAGAGATGATTCTCAGCGCTCGACTTCCTCTTGCGGCGCTTTGCAGACCTAGCTGAACTGTTGCCCTCAGAACGCAGAACATTGCAGCCACTGTCCCCAGGTTCCAGGAAGACCAGGAGAGATATGAAGTGCCCCTAGCTTGGCAGCCCGCTATAGAAGTGCACATCTTCATCAGAATCCTTGGAATGTTCAATAGAAAAAGCAGATGTTCTTTCTTTCTTTAAAGTAAGCTGGTGTGCCATGGCAACCTTCTCTTTTCGCAGTTCATGAACTTCAGCCCTTGGTGACTGCAGCTGTTCTTTCAAACGACCACACTCATCGCGAAGCTTTCGGATGTCTTTGTCTTGCTTCTCGACAGTGGCAACCAGACGCTGAGTTTCTCCCTGATGTGATCGGTCTGAAGATGCAACCTCTGGCAGCCCTTCAGTTTCTGCTTCCGTGATGGCGTCTCTAGAAGTAGACGGTGCCTGTTCTGCTGTCAGATTTCGCGTGCGATCTTGTGCGGGCAGCAGCTGATCCTGCAGCTTGGAGGCTTGTTTAGGTGGCAGTGCTGCACGCTGCTTTGGTGACTTGCGTTGTTCACACTGCTTACCAAAACTAAACACAGCCGGTACTGCTGTTTCTAGGAGAATGCTATGGCCACTAGCCACACCAAGAATAAAATCGCACACTCGAAAATGTTTACAGCATACTTTCGTGTACTTGGTCACAGCAAAATTTGGGACTTCACCTCTTCGTATGGCTACAATCCACTTCTTATGCAGCGCGGCGTCTTTGGGGGAACGGTGAAAGGACACCTATAAAATAGAACTGTAACCTGACCTTAATTTTCTGTGTCAAAAGTACCTTTAGCAGCAAAATGACTCTACCAAATTGTTAGAAGCTGCTCTGGTTCTTGTCACCACATGCAAACGTTCCTATTCTGTAAAAGCAACGGGTAAACTAAACGTCCCATGCATCTGTCTGTATAGATGGTAACATCAGGCACGTACTTCTGGTCTGCGGCGGAGAGTTTCAAGTGGTTGCGGCCCTTGTGATATCACCTAGCCGCTAAAGTACAACCGTGAGCATAGTGGTCTAAAGCAAGGTACCGACTAACAAAATGAAATCGCAACGCAAATATCCTTAAGGGCACTGTTTTCGTGCTTTCGTTGCTTCGTTGCTTATATATTGTTACGTGGCGGCCAGCCGAAGAAAGAGACACGATGATCGATGGAAATGAGATGATTTAATGGCTGCCGGCCTAGCGCGAGCGCTCCTGCCCGCCCCACTGCGCAGTTCGTCGTCTTCTTCGTCACACTACTCGGGGCCACCGATCGATCGTCCCGATCGGCGACAGAGTCGCGCGAAGTGGTTACGGGCTAAAGAGCATGGATGATGGATGGACAGGAACGAGAAAGGGGTGAGGTGCTGGCCGCCACGATGAATGAGGTGTCTGAATGATTCCTGGTCTTGAAGCTTCCGGTCCGCAGGTCGCCAAGAGCCGACGGTCGAGGCCCCAGGGCACGCCGAACGGCCTGGGCAGGGGAACGATGTCTTCAGATGTAAGCGCGGTCTCGGGTCGGTGGGGTCGGTAGGTCAGGTCCTTGCGTCGTGTTCAGTTGGTCGTGTTGAGTGGTCAGGGCGGGGGACGGGGCGGGGGGGGGGGGCAACAACGGCGAGGTTGGTGCGGGTCTCAAAGGCTGGGGCACGACAGAGCGACGCACACCAAGAACTCACGGCTGACGACCACGGCTGACGCAGGACGCCGAAGCTCCTTGGACCAGGATGTCGACGGTACCCCGCACCTCCACCAAATGTTACGTGGCGGCCAGCCGAAGAAAGAGACACGATGATCGATGGAAATGAGATGATTTAATGGCTGCCGGCCTAGCGCGAGCGCTCCTGCCCGCGCCACTGCGCAGTTCGTCGTCTTCTTCGTCACAATATATATATATATATATATATATATATATATATATATATATATATATATATATATATATATATATATATATATATATATAATATATATATATATCGAGATCGGGCTCAGTCCGTGGAACCAAGTGCCTGCTTGAAAACCTACCTTCACTGGCTTCTCAGAGGATCAATCGAGAGCTCTAGCCAAGCCTGCTCACATCCCTTAGGCCAGGGTGGTCGTAGCATTTTATATGATGCCACTTTTTTTTTTCAAACTCCCGCATGTAACCAGTTTTCGCCGTGAAAAAATGCCGGGCATATGAAGCACATTCATGGGCACGTCACGCAACAGAACAACCCTCGACGCGACCGGGTGCAGAAACACGACATACGAAACGTATGCGGCAGCTCCTATACCGAGAATGTCATATAACCGCTAGCGTCTGATTCCGTACGAGACACAATGTACCGGTTTCTACTGCTAAGCGGTGTGAAGCTTCAGCTTATAACGATCGAGGAACCGTGGGAAACCGGCGGCACTTACGCACTCTACGTGCAAGCTGGCGCCGCAGCTCATCTAACGACGCAGAATATAATCTTTTCTTAATTTCGTACATTCCCGCTGCGAAAAACGCTTAGCGCAGGACGAGCTTCCTTTATATGCATCAGTTCTGCACCAAAAAAGTCGGAGTCGCTCCCCAGACGCGACCATTTCAACACCGAAAGACAAGCGCACCCGCGAGTAGCATTGACAATGCTGTGACACGTACATGCCTTGTTTCCGTTGCTGTAGGTGACTCCACGCTTTTACACAGTGGAACGCAGCAGTGAAACGGCATCATTGCGGCAACAAAGGGAACAGAAGCTGCACTAAACGCATACGTGCTGAGCGAGCCACAATACGGTGCCGTAGTAGCGTCGGTAGCGTCGTCTGCGCTCCTCGACTTAACCAAAATGGCCTGCTTGGTTACTTTCGCTGTCACCAGATGGCGCGATTTATTCTGCATAGCCCCTATTGCAGAAGAAAAGGACACATCTGAGGCAGTGGCGGACGGCATGGTGGCTGTTTCACAGTATCGTGTTAGGTGGTCGACACGCGTGAAGGCCTATCAGTTGCCATGAGCAGAACGTAGGAAAGGACGTAAGATGCCTATTCCCACTTGTTCAGATGTTGCGGTCTGAGTCATGACACTATACATATAAGTTTGCGTCATTATAAAATTAGAGTGTTGTTGCATTACATAATTGGCGTTTCTTCTGTAACATAAGTTAGCAATGCTTTCTACGTGTTACGCCTTCATAACACTGCAAGACTTGCGGGAACAGCGTTTTGACGCCCCAAATCACATACCGAGCTCTACCAATGCCAGCTAATGACAAAAGCGAGTCTGAGGAAGTGTAGGCGGTCCAGGTCCTAGGCGTACGAAGATTAGGCGTGTTTTGAATGCAGCGGTCATGAACAGGGCGTTTTTAAACTCGCGCAAAAGGAGCAACCCGAGGTGGCCTCTTTGTTCCTTCTGTGTAAGCGAGATAACCCACTACAGGTTCATACTATTGTGACATTCCTTGTGTGCTGCGAGGTTCCGCGTTCCACGGCGCGGCGTAGACGGAGACCCAGATGACAGCGGCATCATCAATTACCCAGCCATGCACTTTGAGTGACGACCAGAACGAAGGGACCCGCCGCCGTGACAGCGGCATCATCAATTACCCAGCCATGCTCTTTGAGTGACGACCAGAACAACCGGACCCGCCGCCGCCGCCGCGGGGAAACAGGCTTACCCCATCCCCAATATACAGGAGACGCTTTCTCAGCTGGGCTCTGCCAGGTACTTCACGGTAGTGGACATGGCGGCGGGATTCTGGCAGATAGCAATGGATCCGGCAGATGCCGAGAAAACGGCATTCAACACGCACTCAGGGCACTATGAATGGAAAAGAATGCCGATGGGTCTGGCCAACAGCCCTGCTGTCTGGCAGAGAACCGCTGATGTTATCCTGGCAGGTCTTCTGGGGAGGCTGTGCTTCGTGTATATGGATGACATTATCATATACAGTGACAGTTTTGAGAACCATTTGCGCGATATTGAGCAGGTTTTGGTGCGACTAAGAGGAGCGGGTCTCAAGCTCTTGGGAGAGAGTCGTCATACCTCGGTCGTGGACAGAAAGGGTTCTTCGCGCGTTTCACGATGCGCCATGCGCCGGTCATTTTGGCGTAGCGAAGACACGCAGGCGTGTGGAGCGTTTGTACTTTTGGAGTGGCATGCGACAGGATGTTAGAGACTACTGTGCGAAGTGTCATTCCTGTCTCGAAAGAAAAACACCCAAGGGACGAAGACCAGCTCCAATTCAGCCGTTCCCTGAGGTTTCGGCTCCCTTCGAGCGGACTGGTATGGACATAATGGGCCCATTGCCCACGACCACTTCCGGAAACAAGTACATTTTAGTATTTGTCGATCACCTTTCAAAATACGCGGAAGCGGTAGCACTCCCAGATCAGAAGGCAGACACGGTTGCAAGAGCATTTGTCGAACAGATCGTGCTCCGACATGGACCCCCGAGGCAACTCTTGACAGATCGGGGAACGAACTTCGTGTCGCAGCTAATGAGGAGAGTTTGCGAGCTGCTTAAGATCGCTAAGAAGCAGACAACACCGTACCATCCGGCTTGCAACGGCGCGGTGGAGCGACTGAACCAAACCGTGGCCGGGTTCCTGTCGCATTTTGTTTCGCGCGACCAGCGGGACTGGGACTTGTGGCTCCCGTATGCAATGTTTGCCTACAATTCCGCAGCACACGAGAGCACGGGCGAATCGCCATTCTTTCTTCTCTACGGCCGAGACCCGGACCAGCCTAGTGAAGTGCCAGTGGGCCCCCGTCGTGTCCCATACGCTTCACTGGACGACTATAAGGTTGAGCTAGATTCGCGCTTGCAAGTGGCGAGGGACATCGCAAAGGAGTCCTTAAAGAAAGCGGCGAAGCGCAGGAAGGAGGTGCACGATCGCAGTGCTAGAGACGCGCCGTTTGATGTGGGGGACAGCGTGTACATTGAAAACTGCCAAAGGCAGATTGGGCTAGCTCGTAAGTTCCAGACGAAGTGGAGAGGACCGTGCGAGGTTGTCGAGAAGCTTTCTCCGGTAAACTTCAGAGTCCGAGACGTGAACCGGCGTTTGATAAGGATACACGCAAATCGCCTCAAGTCGGCACCGGTTCAGTATTCACGAAATGAGGAAAGGGAAAGCGCGGATTTTGATGGGGACAGAAGTGAAGCGGAGCGCGCAGATAGTTCGCAAGAAACGCCCTCTCCTGCATTTGTTCGGCAGGCGCCAGAGGTGACGGCCAGAATGCCACCGGATTTACTTCATGCATTGCTAGAAGAAGAAGCGCGCGAGGTTGCCGCGCAGATAACGCCAGGAGAGGCTCCTGCCACGAGCCCTCGCGAGTCCCAAAGCAGACAAAGGGGCACAGACTTACTTAGTATGACTCATGAAGGCCGATATCCGCTGCGAAATCGGAAAGCTGAGTCGGACTAATGGCGTAAACAGAGCGGAGTTGTGAACTGGTTAGAATTGTGTAATGCCGCAGCTCATAACATTGCTATATGCGTATGTGTTAAGTTATCGGAGTTAATAGTTAAACCTTTCTGTCATTAAGTAACACCTTCACAGGAGAGCATGCGGAGCGCATGCAGAACCTGCCCTACTTCCTTTCGTTATCTATATTTTTGTCTGTGCCGTGATCGTGCTAGAAGTGGGAGCTCCTTTGTAACTGTGGTAAATTTATTTCGTCCAGTTTGGACTAGAAAGGAGAGGCTTGGGTGCTGAGTTTCATGTTTATCTGTAAAAGAAGATCAGTGCTGCCCCTGGAGACGCCAGTTATGACAGCGGAGGCATTGGTGTTGTGCAGTGGTGTTGAGTGCAGCGAAAAGTGTTTTGTCGGACGCACTGTGCGAGGCGATTCAGAAAGACAAGGGGAGCTGCAGGGACTCAAATGTTCGGAAAACATTCTTCTGGAGGGTGAGCGAGTGTGACATTCCTTGTGTGCTGCGAGGTTCCGCGTTCCACGGCGCGGCGTAGACGGAGACCTAGATGACAGCGGCATCATCAATTACCCAGCCATGCACTTTGAGTGACGACCAGAACGAAGGGACCCGCCGCCGTGACAGCGGCATCATCAATTACCCAGCCATGCTCTTTGAGTGACGACCAGAACAACCGGACCCGCCGCCGCCGCCGCGGGGAAACAGGCTTTATCCTCCCCAATTTGCGTGGCCGTTCCAGGTGCGGCCCTCCCGGGCACATTCCAGGACAAGGGAGCTGTCAGCGGGCCAGAGCGCGCCGTACCACAGCCGACGCTATGCGCTACCGCGAAGACAACATTCTTTCCCTCCTTCCCCTTTCGACGTGGGCTATCGCCGGGAAGGCACCCACAGCTTCCCGCCGTGCCTCGTGAACAAAAGCGCATTCCCAGAAGGGCCGTGACGGACACCTGTCATGGCGGACAGGCAGTACTCGCCAAGAATGTGGAAAGACAGGGGCGACCCTTAATCTGGTTTCCCGGAGCGACAGACGAACCCCTTCATGCTTATTAGCTGTGTCCCGCCGTCGGTAGCCCGGCAGCATCGTGGGCCCTTTCGCCCCCTCCTCTGTTGCTGACGGGCGACGCGGACCGATGGTGGGTGGCGGTATGCATGCATGGGGCAAGGATTAGCTCCGAAGGGAGAGCCTGTGTATACTCTCACTTGAGAGAGAGTGGTGGCGTTTTTGTTCTTTATTTAGTTTGTATTGTTAACAGACTCTGGGTTCGAGGCTAAGCCCAACCCAAGGGGTTGTCCCCATCTCGCATGTTATTTTGGATTGGAGAATTGATGCTTTGGGCGGGCCACTGGAAATGACCGCCCTTAGTCCTTTGTTAATCAAGTGCTTAAAAGCACATGTAAACGGATGCAGTCCAGTCTGAGCTGGGGCTCCATGCTTAGCATGTAATGTGATGCTACTTAGGCACTAACCTGCCCGGTCGATGAGTAAAGTAGTGCAAAGTTTGTTCTTTTGTAAATTCAGTTCTGCTTTTTCCAGTTTAACTCTCTGTATATGTATGTTGTAAAATTATGCTCTGCTGTCATCATCTACAAGCTCGCCTCCTGTTCATCTTCCAAGCCGAACGACACTAGAGGAAGGGTTTGTGAACCATCCTGGAAGAAACGGACGACTATTGAAATTCTACTGCATACACGCTCAGGACGACATCGTTCGCCAAGAGGGCCTTCAGCGCCGAAGCCCGACGGCGTGCAGCTTCTGCCAGCAACCGCTCGAGCCCATTCCGGAGCCACTCCATCGCCCCCATGAAGTCGTCGGCACGTAAGCTCGGACGCCCCAGCCTCTGATGTATAATCTTAATCATGTGTAATTATTGAATATACCTGTTTGTTTAAACTGAGCCATACGGTGTCTCTTTGCCTCTCCGTCCCGTGTGGACCTGCGCATTATGGGGGTCATCACACTATGAAGATTGGCGGCAGCCCTAATACTGCAGCAGGCTGACAATAAAGGTCCAGGTTAGGTCGAGGTTTAAAGGGTTCAGTGTCCCAAACTCAGGCAATGAGGGACACCGTACAGAAGGACTCCGGGTAATTTGGACCAGCAAGGGTTCTTTAACGTGCAGTGACAGAGCACACCATACGGGCCTCAAGCATTTCTCCTCCATTTAAATGCGACCGCCGCGGCCGAGAACCGAACCCTTGTATTTCGGGTCAGCAGCCAAGCACCATAACGACTGAGCCACCGTAGCAGCGATAGAGGTTCAGGCCTCACGTAAATGTACCCCGTTACTGTTGGCGCACGAACGCGACAGAACCGTTTGAGTACGTACCCGTGGCCGTGGCAAAGGCGTGACGGGAGATTTGGGCCTCGTTGGCCTTGCCACGGTCCAGCTGGCGTCGCCGCCGTAAGGACACACGTCCGGGAATACCATACCGCAGATCTCTGAAGTGCGCAGCTTGCTTCGCTCCAGCACGTAGACGAACTTGTCCTGCGAAGCGCGTCACAGGGGACACGCCTTTTACGGAATCCCACATTGTGCCAGAAGCGCATAATACCAGAGCGCTGCTTACCTCGTCCCCTCAAAGTGTTCCCGGTATCATTAAGCTCATTAAAACTAAATCATTAAAACTAATTGAGCAAAATGCGTGCGTCGACACCAAATTTGCGCCAGTCACTGAGGCTTTGCTGCACCCTCATTCACTTCAAAATAGTGCCAACCCATCATTTCCGGTAAGGATATGATGAGTTCGAATTTACTGCGGGAAGACTTTTAATCCAATTTTTTCTGTCTAGAATTGAGTCTTTCGCTGCCGGACATGCGCAAATATAACCAGAAAGAGAATCATTTATTTTTCAGAAAGATTATTGTATCGAATTGTTCTAACGGTGCCTTTAATGTGGCTGCCATTGCTGAACGTTATTACATCTCCATGGCGCACATAACCGGCCTCAGATAATGTCGCCGCTAACCGTAAGCGTATTTAAGGGAGGGAAGGTGCACCGTAGGAGGCTTGTTTTATCATTTCCTCATAGTCGCCCCACTTATGAGCAGCGCAGGACAAAGATCTCCCGTTGACCTCCAAGCAGACTTGTGCCACGCCAGCCGTGGTAGCCGCGTCCGCCATGTTTGCTGATATGCTTGACTTCATTAGCGCGCTGCTCTGGTTACGAAGCAAGGACGGAAAAGAAAAAAACGAACACACAGTAGCGCTCCAAGGAAATCAAGAATTGAAAACCAACTAGGCCCATTTGCAGCTTTGCTGACGTTCCTAATCTAGTCTCTTCTGACTCACGGCCTTCATTTCAAGCCCGAACAAGGCGACTGAACAGCACTAAATTGAACAGCGAGGTGCTGAAAGTGGTACACGAATATGTCTACTTGAGGCAGGTAGTGACCGTTTATCCGGACCATGAGAGGGAAATAACCACAAAAATAAGATTGGGGTGGAGTGCATATGGCAGATTCTCTCCGGCAGTTTACCAATATCCCTCAAGAGAAAAGTATACAACAGCTGCATCTTTCCGGTACTCACCTACGGGGCAGAAACGTGGAGGCTACGGAAAAGGGTTCAGCTCAAGTAGAGGACAACGCAGCGAGCTATGGAAAGAAAAATGATAGGTGTGACGTTAAGAGACCGGAAGCGGGCAGAGTGGGCGAGGGAACAAACGCGTGTTGATGACATCGTAATCGAAATCGTGAAGAAGAAATGGGCTTGGGCAGGGCATATAATGCGAAGGCAAGATAACCGCTGGTCTTTATGGGTAACGGAGTCGATTCCACGAGAAGACAAGCGTAGCAGGGGGCGACAGAAAGTTAGGTGGCGCATGAGATTAATGAGTTACGATGCGCGCACGATGGGCGCAGCTGGGAAGGAGAGGTCTAAGTGTAGAGACATGGGAGAGGTCTTTTCCCTGCAGTGGGCGTAGTCAGGCTGCTGCTGCTGCTGCTGATGGTGATGATGATGACGAAATGATAGCAGCCTTGCCTCAATTTGTTCAAATGAACAGCGGCGTCAAATTTCCTGGAATGTCATCTGCATACATCTCTAGTACGAAATCACAAGATGATACGTCTTTCTTCTTGATGTTGGCATGTGACCCCCAGTTCCGCGGTTCTATTAAAGTCTTTGATGGCGCACACACTCGCCAAATTCGTAATAGATCAGGAGCAGGACAACGATCGCCAGATAAACATTCCTGCTATATTTTTGTCAACCAGTTCAGAAAGTTGATACCTGTGATGGTCGCCTCAAATCTGAGAGCCTACTTTCGAACCAGACTTTAGACGCCAGGAGTTTCCTGTTGCCAATGTTCACGACAGGGAAGATTGTTCTGTGGTAGCAAGTTTTTACTGTCGTCTGTTTTTTGAAAGAGGCATTAAAGAGACACTGAGGGCACACAGAATTTATCCTCTATCGATAGGCTACGGCACTCTAACTACATAGAAAAAACAAAGCTGTTATAAGCTATAAAAAACTGCAAAACAAAATATAAATGTCGCCATCACCAGCAAAGCTCGCATGTGAATGGCGTGCGTCGACAATTAATTTTCCGCGCGGATCCCAAACGGTCTGGTACACCGACGTTCACTACAAAATGGTGATCACTGACTCTCTTCCAATGTAGAAGTCACGAGATCGAATCAAGTGGCGAGGAAATTTTCAAATTGAATTTGTTCAGCAATAAATAGCTTTTTCCTGGTGGAAAAATGTTAACGTGCCCAGGAGGACCATCTTTAACTCAGAAGAATAGTAGAATGGTGTTGGCCTTGTTGTCCCCCCGTTTCATTCGTCCCTTAGTGCTATGAACGACGACGGTACCTGACAGTAAAAATATATCTTGGGAAAAAAACCTGTTTAAGGACAGAAGCGCATGAGATCTAGCGTTTATCATGACCTGCCTTCCTAGTTATTTGTTTTTCCGGTGAAAGGAAATTTATTGATTGCCCTGCCCGCAACTTATGCTAAAGCAATTTTCTTCTTCTAGGCCCAATGCTAAAGCAAAGTAATCGCCCAAGCCGTGTAACGTCGCAAAAAAGGACGCAGCAGTGGGAAACGCTAAGTGTGTCGATGCGCTCAGGCAAGGGGTACCGTGCAGCCACGGTTAGCACCAAACGACACTGTCTGTTGCGCAAAGCTGGATCATTCCGTCCCCTTACCTTGAAGCGTTTGACGAGGCCTCTGCAGACGCGTGGTGTTTCGATGTGCAGTGTCTCGCAGGCGCCATGGAGGAATGCGGTTATGCCGGACTCAGGCAATCCCCAGGTCAGATACTTGCGCAGGATAGCAGTCGACACCTTACAGGCGCTGCAGTATGGCACCGCGCTGCCGGACGTCAGCAACGAGAGGTCCTGCGGTTCGTTTTCCATTTCGCTAGTGTTAGCTTGTGCCCGTGACCTTCCACGCACATAGGCTACTAGCCTGCATGCGGGCTTAAATGCATTTCCCTAGCATGCCACCCCACCACTAGAGCCACCGGCCTATCTGCCGCTGTGCCTGCATCGGTCAGCTCAACTCTGCGCACTAAACAAGGCAATGCCATCGGTACTCGCCGTGAAACGCTGTGCTTACGAAAGAGAGCCATTCTGGGCTACAACACACGCACAGTGTGTGGCTGAGCTCTGCAGCCAACGAATGTGCGCGTGTTTGAAAATGAACCTGTACATTTCAGCTCAACTCCTTACTCGACAAGCAGTCTGCTAAGGATGTATGGAAAAGAGTAACAAATCTAGGCCGGCGCAGTTTCCAGTGGCTGTGCAATGAATTTTCTATTTTCACATACACTGGCTCGTTCGTTATATAGCCACGTACGCGTTTAAGATCATTTGGTTTTTATTTATTTCTTTATTACAATACTCTGAGGGCCTGAAGGGCATTTTAGAGGGGGTGGGTGAAAAAAAACATTAAAAAGTAAAGGCAAAAGGCAAAAAATCATGATGCAGCCACTTGGTCGATGACACACTTGGTGATATGTGGCTTGAAGGATGACGCGTCTTCAATACTGGCGATATGATGCTCAGCGGCTCAAAGCGGCTCAGGCTATGAGTGATGTCGTAGTGGAGGGTTCCAGGTAAGATAAATCATCTGGGGTTCTTTACCGTGCACTGACATCGCACAGTACACAGGCCTCCAGCATTTCGTCTCCATCGCAATGCGACTGCCGTGGCCGGGCCATGAGGAAGAATGTCGGCAAATCAGTCAAAAAGCAGTGGAAATAGATTGACGGATGAGCCTTACATCAATGAAAACACCAAAAAATGACATACAAGACAGAGATCAAATGGAGATTATGGCCTGTGGACACACCTTTAATGCGACGTGCAAATGTTTTTACGGGCCACGCATGCTGCGCAAACCATAAAGAATCCACTAGATGTACCCTAAAATGAAAACCTGCAGCCAGCCCCTTTGAGCAGAACTCTGCAACGCTGCTGTCATTTTCGCGCTATCCATGGGGGCTATACGGAAACGACAGTGTTATTAACTCACACAGCCGTCGAAGCAGCATGGTATTGAGATAGGTTGTCTTAGTTCCTTTACTTCACGCAATTTTTTCCATACGAAATTGCGAGCTAAATGCCATATGTGCTTCACCATCGGTGTTATATCTTTACATGCAACTCCGGCATGTTATGCAACCGAGTCACGACCGGAAGGTCATTAGCAGCGAGGAGTGGGAGCTGCCGACAACATTCCCTTTCTACCTGATCAAGAAGGGTCTCGGAAGGGTCTAATCGTCCTGAGGCGAGCGATCCAGTAGCATGGGATTTATTCGCTGACGCGCCAATGGCTGGAGAAATGTTTTAAAATCTTTTCTTGACCATATCACTCATAGACAAATCTTGCATCTATGTCCTCTCCGGTTGACTTGGAATGCTCCTACATAATCCTTGGCTAAATACCGCTCCTGGCGAGCGCATGCGCGCACTCGCAAGCCTAGGTGTACAGCTGCTGTGGTGAGTGTTTGCGGCATGATGGCGTGCTACAGAAGTTTTCGCACTGCTAGAATGCTCACGAAACCACTCCTTCAGAAATCTGCTTGCCTTGTAGGGATGACCTTTACCGCACGCTAATTGTCCACCTTTTCCACTCGCGAAAGAAATGTCACGTCTCACCTCCACATCGGAAAACACAAAACAGACAAGGGGCATCAGACCAATAGCCTTTGTATCGTGAGGAGAACTCGTCTACCTCCCGTGCCGAGACGAAGACGATTTCTCCTCTCTATTCGTTGCTAGCGGAGTGAAGCTCCACTGCCGTCCCTTGTTCGTTTTGTGTTTTCTAAGAACCCCATTTCCCTGGCCCACTCTCTACCATGAATCGACATTGGAAAACACTTGGATAGGAACATAGACAGTTTGGCAGCAGCAGAAAAGAGTAGTTCTACCCCTTTGTAATATTTACTGAGAAAAACATTTCTCTCTGTTTGTTCGCCTGGCCGTCGGAATCACCTTTTGTGATGCTACACTTGTTGATCATGATGCTGGCCACAGCAGAGAGACAAAGCGGTCACAGCCAGCTCTCAGGACAAGTGAAAGCTGCTTGCTGATTTCGCAGTGCATATTTCTGCAGTAAATTTCGCAAGGACGCTGTCTGCTTTAAGGATGATTTTATGCTCGTGGCGACGGATTAAAAGCGTGAGCAGCCAATTCGTGACTTCGTGGAGAACATAATTCCTGCTCATCATTGCATGCCCTCTCTGCGAAATTCGGAATAAACTAGTAATACCGTGATTTGTCCTTTGAATAACATTTTAACTCTTCTTTCTGTTTCCATGTACATCGCATACGTGCCCTATATACACGTGGAATAATAATGACTCCTACAAGGGGGCACTTAATCAATGAATATGTTTGGCCAATCGGTATCATAGCTGCTTCCCATGGACACCGATGCTTAGTGTGACCGGCTTCCAGAGGCATCCTTCTATGTGTTGGCAGACGGTTCGACTTGCGACCGATGGATGGCTAAGGTTGCGACTAGCAGTTCTGCATTAGATCTCATGCAAATTCAAATGCGATCAGTCCCGCATTAGTGCGACGATTTGGGGAGCACAACCATTGCTACCCAAACACCCGCCTCGCCAAGTGTAAGTGCGTACCAACAACAGCGCCAAGAAAACGCCTCAAAAGGCTCCTTGCACCATCGCATAGCAATCAGTAGCTGCAGCGTCGTGTCCTCGTATCTGGTTCCGTCTAACTTATGCACAGTCTTTCCTTCTGTCCTAATAGAACAAAACTAAAACACAACTTTTCTTGGTTGCTTTTTTATCTGCTCTCCTGTTCCCGAAAAATCACAGGTACACTTCAAAATGAGCGCAAAGGTTGAACTGCTTCTGAGAAAGTGCAAAAACCGCTTTGAACAGGAGACACCGAAGAAAGTTGCGAACGACAGAGATACTGGTTGTGTATTTCTTTCGCGTTCCAAGTTCCAAACATTATTTTCTTCTTATTCTCAAAATACCAGTTTTGCCACAGCATAGAATGTAAGAATAAGGTGCACGACTGTCAAACCAGACTGCCCGCTGTGGGACTAGCTCTCGCTTCCTCGCGTCGCCATAGGTTCTAGCCCATGCAGAGCCTGTTGCAGTGAGACCTCTAGGGAGCTGGATGGCGCGAACAGTACAGAATCACCAGCGAATCGTGCACGCAAAACATAAGCTCGACAACACACAGACTGTAAGCGCGATGAAAGAAGCGAACAAACGGACACTCAATGGCACTGAATACGTGACTTTATCGCGCAGATCGCGCACTTACCTTGTCAAGGTGCTGCGGCCGCCGTACCATGTTGTAGAGGGCGGCGGCCAAAAATTTTCTTACTGCGTCACAGCGTCGGAACGTTGGCGCACAATGGCTGCCGTGCAGGCTATAAAAGGCAGCCAGCAGCAGCCACACTGAAAGCACATTGGGCTTCATTGAACTCGTGTCAGCCTCCTGCGTAAAGCGCGAAAGAAATAATGAAACATGGCTACAGGAAACACACATCTTTTCTTTGGCACAAAAATGCCTTTGTCGTAAAATCGCCTTTGTTATTCCTTTCGCGGTCGCAGGTACTTGTCACCTTCGTCTAAATACCCATTGTGTTGCTGTTCTCATTGTTTATTTTTTCAAAGGTGGCTGTGAGCTGCTGTCATCGAAATTTATGTCTCACCTTTCATGAACAAACAGGCACCGTTTTTTTTTCTTTTTTTTTGCGATTAATGCGACATTGGCGAGAACCCCGTAATTTAGCGTGTTTCCGACTTCAAAATTACACTCTATTCAAAATTCTGGAGCGTACTCTACTACGTAACGCTTAGGCGATTGCAAGAAACTGCGTTCAGACTTAAGTATGCGCTTAGTGTCGCACATTCCACATCTATCAACGAGCTGGGCATGTGTTGAAGATATGCCCCCCCCCCCCCCAACCCCTAAAATTCAGTGTTTTGGCGGCCTTTAGCGTTGCTCTCAGTATGTTTCGAGCATGAGGCTACGGCTCTGCGCGCGGACCTGGACTAACATCCGACAATTAAGGAGGATGCAAACCCACAATGCTAGGTTACACATTCTAAGTGCAAGTTAAGGGATCATCGTTATGACTTCTCCCCGTGAGGTCTTTAAACAATTAATCCATCATTGAAAAGGAGCAGTCAAGGCGTTTAATCGAACACGTGGCTTCGTGGTCTTTAACAAAAGCTCATTACTACTGGCTACAGCGGTTGATGTCCTGCCTGCAGAGTTGTTTTATGAGCACACCGTGAGATTCCTAAAGTGGCCTTGGCGTTTCTTCAAGCTATATTAGGACCAGCCTCAGCGCTGGATCAGTGCCCACGAAACACAAAACATCTTAGAAACGTCATGAAACAGCCACTAATGATAACAGAACATCTCACAGACGCCGACAGGAAGAAGCTTCCTCTGAGACTGCTCTAAAACGTTTCCAGTGAGACGTTTGCTCACCAACTTCTCTAAAATGTCCGTAGTAAGGCATTTTCGCAGAATTGTTTCTGCATCGAGTAACTTTAGACCACGTGAAGGACACGCGCCTGCAAGCTCTAGCTACCAGGAGAAAGCTCTCACCGTGGATTAAACATCTTCTATATCACGGCACATAAAGAGCAGGCGCGCCGTTGCAAGACCGATCTGTGTGCTCAAACTCTGAAAGCGCGTTTTTACCTTTGGAGCCCGAAACCACGGTATAAAATCACGGTCCATATCGAGTCCAGCTGACCCACCACTCGTGGCGCTGGACTTAGGTAACATAGTGGCCCTGAAAGCTGACGGCAGCTACGCGAATGATGAAATTTGATTCATGTTGCGAACGCCTCTTCCTTCCGCCACAGCTGCCCGGTGGCTGCACCGGTGCAGCGAATGCTCCATCGCCTTCATCGGCACCTTCGCCCAGTCCGGCTCTCGCGCATCCTTTTTTGCGTCCAGCACGCCGCAGCTTGCTTCTTGGTGTCGCTCCGCTCGGTGGCGATAGAGTCTACAGTCGATGTCAACGTGGTTTTCAAGGTTTTAATCGAAAATAAATCTTTCTGCAAGCTGTAAATGCTTAGTTTAACAAAAAATTATGAGATGCACTTTGGTAATTGCGTTTATGATCTTGGTTTCTTTATTTTGAATTTTACGAATCCGGTACTTCATTTGGCTAGTTGGCATGACGTTGCAGTCGCTAGCGGTTGCTTGATGCACGCTCCGATTCCTCCGAACGTTTCTCCATCTGTTTCACGCTCGTTGGCGCTTCACGCTGCTGTTTGCAGTTTTTCCGCAATATCTTTTACTACCAGCGCTGCGCTTAAATGTGAACCTCGTTTTCCGAAAAACTAAGTCGTCTCCCATTTCTCTTGCGTAGTGAAAGCGTCAGCCTCACCGCGGCTTGGCCGCAAATGCTCCTGGTTGAACCGTCTGCTAGTGTTTCGCTGCTTTGGTTTGCTGGGTTACTTTGGATATATTGAAATGGCGCTTGCATGTGCTAGAGCTTTCGTTAAGTGGGTGCAGCTAGGTTGCTGTCGCACATTTAGCGTCCTATACGAGCTGTTTTCTTTACGGAGGTCGTGAAGAAATTTGAACCCCAGTAAAATCATGGCATAATTTATGTTGGCAATGTTACATAGCTTCAAAGCTATGTCAAAGCGACCAGCTTTGTTTAAACATAAGAAAGGCGCAAATTGTTTCTGCACATTCTACACACCTCGTCGGCCGTTTCATGGTTACTTTCTCCTGTGGTTTTAATCACCTCTAGGTGTTGATATACTGTTGCCCGTGTGGCTTGATGTATCCGGCTGTTTTTCTAATTAAGTGCTAAAATTGACGCGTTAAATTCTTGTCTTCCTGGCCTACTTTTATGTTTCCTTTTGCCACTCATTTATCCTTCCTTGTGTATATATAGACCTGTAGGCGACTTTTCACTGTCTAGCAGGCGCTGCGTACAAGTGCCCAGTCAGGCTTTGGTAGGCCTGAACTCGTAAAATGTTTTCTACAGTACAAAATAAACTGATTGATTTATTGATTGAGGTCTGTGCCTAATTGCATTCTGTAAGCATTTTATTCTTGCCAAAAACTATCTTGTGGCTAGCTGAGTGTAGTGATCATGAAACCCGTCGCGATGGATTTGTGGCTTTGGCTTTCGGCTGCTGATCCCAAGGTAGCGGTGGCTGGATGTCGATAGAGCGGAAATACAAAAACGCTCGTGAGCTGTGCGAAATCGGGCTGTGTTAAAGAATCCCTGGTAGTCCAAATTAACCCGGAGCCCTCCCCTATGGCGTGCCCAAAAGTCCATGTGTCGCCTCAGGACGTTAAACACCACAATTTACAAGCTATCATGAAGTCGAAGTTGTAGTGGTTTCATGAAATTCAGTGACTCCATGCGCAAACTAAGCAATTCAAGAACTCAAGCAATAAATTGTTCATGACTTTGTTGGTTGCAAGCCATGATGAAAACATGGAACAGTAATAGTTGCAGTAAATGCGAGTGCCTGATTTTAGATTATTTGTGCAGGCTGACATGAGCTATTTCATCTGCTGTGTGACCCTTTTAAATGCCTCGTTTCAAAAACCATGCGCAAGCATTGTGATGTGTCCTTGGTGTGCGGTTCATCATTGACCCAGAGGATGCAAAACAGCGGAAATAATCGTACCAAGCTGGGTGGGTTACTGCACTTATTAAGTTTGTTTCCTTACCAATGAGAGCTCCGGCACTGAGGTAGTCCAGTCAGTGATGCTGCTCTCTATGTGTGCAGGCTGTATGACAATGTAATGAAGTGGGCCCTTGGCAAGCAGGGCTGCTTGATATTTTTGGCAAACCACTGCACCGTGCACAGCTGCTATTGTCTCTGCTTCACCTTGCACATCCATTTTTGACCACAGGCTGTTAAAAAGTGGTTTTCAGAGGATTTTTTGGCCCCCCTCCTATAGTTTTGGTAAGCGCTCTTCGCAGCTGATACTGTTTTTCTTTCATTTTATGCTTTCTTGTACAGGTGTACGCTGTTTCCTAGTGTTCGTTCAACAAATCCACAAGCCCCATTGCTTATTTGGCTTTTAAGACTTCTACTGTTGGGGAAGGAGCAAGCACCTAGGCAAGTTTGATGAAAATTAATCGCAGCACGTTGCAATGGATTGTTCCGACGACTTGTCCTGTAGATGGTTCAAGTTCTGAAGATAGCGTCTCGACTAATGCTTTTCGTGCAGTGGTGCAATCAATCTCTTGCCTGCAGTGCCCTTATTTGAGCATCGTACAGATTAGAAAGGGCCTCTTTGGTGATGCAATGTCAGGAGCCTTATACACACGCAACTGTGTCTTATCCTTGAAATGTGCCTCTGTGTGGCTCTCAAGGTAAGTTCCAAGATTTAGCCCACCACTATCGTACATAAAAGTGACGATAGTTAGGAAAACACAAGAGCATCTCTGCTACGTTTTCTTGCGATGTCACAAGATGTAAATCATTAACCACTTTTGATTCAGCCACACCTTGCAGGTAAGAGAAAGCCTGTTTGCAAGATACAGCAAATCGAGTCCGGTCAGTCCAGCATGCGTAACCCTGCGAAGAGCGATCGAGAAGTCTGCACCACACAGTCAAAAGTTAAATTAGAAAGGACTCCATGCTTTGTGGGAACATTGCTTGTGCCCAGCTTGCTTGCAGGTTTCTGTGGCTCTTCCATGGAAGCGCTACCTTTCAACGCGGTACGGCAAAG
>JARKHS020007950.1:0-24951 GCA_030143305.2 Amblyomma americanum | reverse complement strand
CTCAACCCAGGGCTGCATGGTTACCGGGCACCCATACTAGACACTTTTAGTTGGGGCGTCCGCAGTAAGCTTGCGTACACATATCTTACTGCGTTGCGTTCGCTGTGAATAGCGTATTCGCGGCACCTTTAGTTGGCCGTAGCGTCATAGTACACTATAGCGTCATCGTGACAACAGTAGCGCCCTCTAGTAGCGCCATCTTGTGACAAGACGTCAAAGCACTTCAACGCTCAGTTGAAGAAATTTTCATACGTTATTTCTGACAACTAGGGTGAGTGAATTGCGAGCCTTTTTTGTTCCAAGAATAAATACTATGCAAACCGAAGAAAATGTAAGAACTCAGTAAAAGCTAGAAAACTGCTTCACCGGGTGTCGTTGCTACGAGGCAAACACACCGCATTTAGTTATGCCTAGGAGCTTGAAAATCGCCAAATTATCTGGAAAACAGGGGCTAGCTGTCGCTTATACCGGTACGTGTGGGCAAGAATAGGCGAAATAAAAGCGCACCGCTACCATTTGAGTGAGCTATTGCGTAAGAGAATCCAGCGGCGAGATGTATTTACTCCGAAGCGGGCGAGATGGTCGCCGTCTTGTTCTCTGCGCAGCACGTAGAGTCCCACGTTGCGTACGCTACGCTATGCTTAATAGCGGGCGGGCGTCCGCAATGCGCGGCTAGATACGTTGCGTTCTGCGCATGCCCATTTGTTACTCGCAGTGTCGTTGCGTGCGTAAGCTCACTGCATATGTCCAACTAAATGTGTCTGCTACCTGCTTTTTTTTACTAATCGCCGAATCCGAATTGCTCTTAACTGCCAATAGTATTCTGCGGGCGAGTTGCGCTATCTTACCAAGCACGTAATTTCGCCAGGCCTGCCGCGAGTCCGAAATTATGTACGCTGCGTCGGAGTGGCTAGCGGCCAGTGGAATCACCACTTCCTCCAACATTAGCGCGTCGCTACTTTTTACCGAGAGCCCGTTCACCTCGTACACCAGCTGTAATGGTGCAGGTGCCCTCCTCGATTGGACCCGCTGCATCCACGTAGTATATGCCTGCCTTATTCTCGCAGTAATTTTGAATGAATACTGCCTTCACGCCTCCCCTGATTATACTTAAATGAAAATTGGTTGTTGGGGAAAGGAAATGGCACAGTATCTATAATAATAATAATAATAATAATAATAATAATAATAATAATAATAATAATAATAATAATAATAATAATAATAATAATAATAATAATGATGATGATGATGATAATAATAATAATCATAATAAAATTTTTATTTCCGCATTCCAGTACAAATGCCCGGCAGCAGGCAGCATATAATTGATGCACCGAGCAGACAAGTTGCCAAACAAAAAAAAGGATGAGAGAAGATAATGGATTCGAAAAGAGCGGACGCAAAGTACACACAAAACGAGAGAAAACAAAAACATGTATAAACATAGAATCAAAACAGAATACTGGAACTAACAACGTTATTACAGGAGACAAGCTTTCACTATCTTTTTGGAATTAGCAGAAAAGATTTCTTTGGGTAATCGGTTAAGAACAGAAGGGACATAATGTTTTCGAAGACGCTCACCATAACGGGTTCGCATTCTAGACACGAGAAAACAATCGCGAGTTCGCAGATCTTTAACAGGAACATATGGTATACAAAAGTCGCTTGTCCAGGTGTTTTTAAAAACTACTGTTTCAGAAAAAAGATGGGAAAAGTCAGGCATATGTAAAAGTTCAAAAATGCTACAGTCTTCATTTTGTGCCCTACCATACAATACTGATTTAAGGGTAGGTTTCTGTATGCGGTTGACCTTCTTTCGCCAAAAGGCAGAGCAGAAATAAAAGCCGCAAATGCCATAGCGTAACACGCTGTAGGCTAAGGCGGATACTATTTGCTTGCGTACATACATAGGGCAAAGGGCCTTAGTAGAGTGCAGCAAACATGCAACTTTCCGAAGCTGAGCACTGACAAATGACAAATGGGTATTCCAAGACGTGTCGGAATCGAAAAACACACCTAAGTACTTGACCGTTGACACAGGTATTATTGATGGGCATTTGTAGAGCAAAATTTGGTCTGTGCAAACGAATAGACACATCGTCAGGAATTCTCTTTAAATAATTGTGAAAAAATACCAGCTTTTTTTATTCTTAACATTAATTATGTTATTGCTGAACCAATCCATAACCAACTCGCTGTCGTGTTGGATAAGAGATAATACTGTCTTATAGCCATTATGTCTAGCAACTAAGAGCGTATCATCAACCTATTGAAAAACAATGGCACAGTTTGCAGACAGAGCTCAAGCCATTGACATATAAGTTAAACAAAATGGGTGCAAGTATAGATCCTTGAGGAACACCGGATTTAATCTGCAGCAGGCCACTTCTATATTTACCTAATACAACGAGCTGTGAACGAGTGGATAGATAGTTAACTAGAAGAGACAGAAAAGGACACCTAAACCCATAATTGTGGAGTTTATCTCACAACACAACATGATTAACCGAGTCAAACGCCTTGGGCACATCCAAAAATAAAGCACAAGCAAATTCATTTGTCTAACTTCATCGGCGGACACCTGAACCGCGCCGTAAGGAAATGGATAAATGAGGGACTGAGAAGACAGGAAGAAAGAGGTGCCGTAGTGGAGTGCTCCGAAGTAATTTCGACCACCTGGGGATCTTTAACCTGCACTCACATTGCACAGCACACGGGCGCCGTTGGGTTTCGCCTCCATCGAAACCGCGGGGTCCACTGGATCGTGTTCTCCCGCCCACTTGCATGTACGTTCAGATGTGTGCTGTGAATGGATTAAATTAGCCGAGAGCTCGAAGGGAACAGCTCCACCCAACTGCCGAAGCTATTGAATGGAGCCGCAAACAAACGAGTTGGCGGAGAGCGGAGTCGCGGTCTCTGCAGGTTACAAATCTCTTCTAAAGCTCAAGCTTTACTGGCCGAGAACTTGCGATTTCGCCGTGGCGGTGTTCCGAGGAGCCCCATGAGGTCAGAACGCGCGCCTCGCCGCGGAGCCGAACCGGTCTGGCCGGGCCGGCGCACGGCCGGTCTCGAGAAGAGCGCGCGCTCTCTCATACGGCCTGTGCAAGAGGGGCAGTTGCGACCTACCACCGCATCTCTCCGGCGGCGCTGCGAGCCAACCCTCTCCGCTTGAAGAGAGCCGCTGAAATGTTCGCTGGAGGCAGTCTCGGCGCGCGCTGGTTCTGACACCTTGCACATGTTACTGAACGGCTGCTCCCAGCGTTAAACAAGGACTTGGCAACCGTGTCTTATGCAGCCATCGCTATATATGCATTCAAGGGAGGGAAGTAGTAGATGAATCTCAAAACATTGAAGTTGGCATGCAATGATGGCGCATAGCTCGGCTGGATCATTTGGGACTGGCTCGAGTAAAAGCGAAGCAAGGTATTTTAGTAAAAACCAGGGTTAGGAAACATTGATTTTCATCTCAAAGGCCGGCACAGTGTCTGTCGGTACTTCAAAATGTATTCTGACAATAATAGCGTTTGCCGCTCCAATGCGTTCAAACGCACCTGTTAAATCTGTTCGCACTGCACGGACCACAACAGATAAGACAGACTATTTGCTCTTTGAAACTCTGACAACGTTTCCCATACTTAAAAGAACTTACAACAATAACAAGAACTGCTTGTAATGAATTATACAACATTGTCGTGTGACTGACAGTTCCGAGTGAGGTCGTTCAGAGCCTGAAATGCTTTCGCGTTGGTTTGTGGATAAACCCAGACGGCTTGTCATTTTGGTCTGTCAATTTCTTTGTGGAATTGACGAGAAGAATTCGGAGAAACTTTTCAGAGATCAGATGTGCTAAGCGTTTGGCGTGGCTGCTGTCAACACCTTCCGGGCAGCATAGGAGGTGACAATCTTCAAGATGTGGCTCAACAATTAGTTGCAAGGTTTGAAGAATATTTGATCGTGGAAGAACCTTGAACGCCTTTTCAAAAAACGCCGAAATAATTTCCAAGAGCGCTAGAAATTCTGGCTTTGGATAGTAAAGTTCACCATTCTCCTGGGCACGCAGAAGTTTGTAAAGGGGGCTGCTAGTCTTGTTCGTCGTCACAAGCATAACGCAAGCATCACACCCAAGATCACTGATAAGTTTGGCAATATAGCCGCCTACGTATACCAAGCCTGAATAAGCAACAGACGCAGGCGGAACTCGAAGGTGTGCTCGCAGGGCTTTCAGTTCAACTACATCTTGGGGAACAGAGGCGGCCGATTCTTCAGCGTCTTCACCTTGATTAGTGGCTTCTTTCGATGGTAGTGCTTTTTTCTTTATAATGTGATCCAGAGCTGCTGTAACGGCTCTTGCGTCCAGCGCGTCGTTACCTCCGCACATAAAGCGCAATTTTCCGAACAATGCCTCGACAGGATCACTGTTTAACTTCCTAGGAGAATGTAGTTGACGCCTCTTCTCAGTAGAAATTGAGTTACCTCCACTGTGGATTTCGTGGGGAAAAAGTAGGGCACTGTACGTTTCCTCTGTGAAGTTTCTAACGCCAGTGGTGATGGAACAGTCCTAAATATTTTTCACGTAGCTGCAAAACTCAGTTTGCAGCCACAGTAGCCGGTCATCGTCTTCCTTGGAGATGGGAATTTTGCAGTCACTTCCCTTTTATGTTGTGTCGTGAATGTCGAACCATTTCTTCATCACTTTCATGAACTAGATCATAGATGTTGCGTCCTTGAAAGCAAAGAGAATGGAGCTTACTTGCGAGTTCTGCTGGAGGTGCTCCAGAGCCGCGGTGACTTGGGGCTAAAACACCTGCATGGCGCGTAGCATGTTCATTTTCTCAAGGTTTGGCGGATACACATGCTTTCGTGTCAGATTTCTGGCCAACTTTACCGTCATTTCCTTCCTGTGCTCATACAGTTTCTGCGCAAATGCACTGCTGATGGCGCCAGTGCCGTCTGTGAGCTCCCGTTCCAAAAATTAGCTGCGGACATTCTTGAAAACATGGCAAGGATCGAAGCGTAAAACAATTACTCTTTCATCGTCCTGAGGATGCTTCACTATAGTTGACAACGAACCGTTCCCCATGTGCTGAAACATCGTTCTGTTGGCTGAGTAGTTATCCGTAACGATACGAATTACTACAAAGCCGCATTCCTCAGCTGCAGAGATGACGTCCTTCGTCCACGCATACAAGTCTCTCCCGCTGAGTTGCTTTGTAAAGTAATATGAACATGGTATCTTGTACGAGCTGACCACTCCGTGGAGCACGAAACATAGCACTCGGTTGGCAAGCGTTTCGTTCTTGGTACGTGGCGCACCGTTTCCTGGCTTGTCTCTGATCCCAAAAACCACGTCGGACTTTCAGATCATATATGCACTTCGTGCTGCTTCATCGATTATTAATGAAGCCATGTACTGTTTGTGGCTGAGAAGAGAAGCCTCCTGCATTACCCTTCCTTTCATGGCGTAACTCATTCCAGAAGACGTTGAGCTGGGCCAACGTAGCGCTGCAGTGTGCACTTATGTGGCAGTGTCAGCAGAGTAGTACGCGCATGATCATAACCTTTCGGCGAAAGAAATCGCCATATGACGCACTATCTGATTACTTCTTCGGGATAAGACTGGAATTTCTTCTGATATCCGTCCATTTGGTGAAGCAGGATGACGGCCTTTTTCTCCCCCTTTTCAGCGCCTGAAGCAATATTTTTAAGAGATGAGTAGCGCTTGTCGTCGCGATATGTGGATACCACCTTCCTTTCTGCTTCTAGTTGCTGCTGTACTTTTGAGACCTTGGAGCGATAGTACGCTACCTGTGAACGAAGCCTCGCTGTCATTAAAAGGTATCGGATAGCTCACTGCGCATCGTTGTTATTTGTTTGCTTGCATGTAGTAGCCATCTGCCTGGTTTCACCTTCCGGCGACTCTAACGATGCATGCTCGCAATTTTCCGGCTCTGCCTTTCGTTTTGCTGGCTTCCTGGAAGGAGCAATGTCTCTGACCTTTAGGGTCCTGCGTGCTTTCTTCGCACTGGGTGCTAGGTAAGAAGGATACCCTTCAAATACAGTTGGAACCACACCGAGAACCAGTTTTCTTATTTTAGAATCACTTACGTAGTCACTCGCAAAGAAATGCTTGCTGCATACTGTAGTCGAGGGTGATTTGTCATTAATGACGGGATTCCCCCGAGAAATGTTTTTATTGCCATTTGGTGCACAGTTCCTGCTCAACTGGAAACTGGTGAAGCGACACACCGGGAGTCTTTCCGGACCGCGATTGACAAAACGGCACACAACAGTACACCATGGCCGCACTATAGCGAAGCTTCACTTCACAAGTTTGTGAGACGAGTATCCATGAGAAGTCCCACGCAGAAACTTACTGGGGGAGGGGACCTTGTCAGCATGGCGAGCGAAGCATGAGGCAGGCGTATTGATAACTTCACATGGGAAGCCTTTCGTTCACACATTTAAGCACAGCGACAAAACCAGCACGTGAAAAAATGGGCCCGCGCGCGTGGCGACTTGCTGCTCAAAACCGGCTCCGGCGCCCCCGCAACAAGGGTTGGCTCGCTGCGCCCTCTCGCGGAGATCAGCGGTGGAGCAGCGCAGAAAAAAATGCATTGTCTACTCAGGCCGTAAGGAGAGAGCGAAAGCGCGCGTCAAGACCGGCCTTGGCCAGCGGCGGCTGGCGCACTCGGCGCGAAATAGATACGTGCTCCAAGTGTCCGCCAGTGCGGTCAGAGCGCGCCGATGCCGCTGAGCGCGTCGGCATTCAAGCGCAGTTGGAGTATAGAGGGTCTCGCTTTGGCCGACGTGACGTCGCCGTGCAGCGTGCGCGCGCGTTACGCCGGAGAATAAACGCGCCTTAACCACTGATCTCCACTAGGTGGCTGGATGCCGCATTCCCGCTTTCCGAAGTGGGCGCAAGTGAAGCCACCGGAAGTTGGATGCATGTCCCGGAAGTTCGGTGTCTGCTGTGTATTTCAATGCAAAAAGTCGCGTCTTTCACCCTTCCGTCCTCAGTTTTTCGCGTTGTTTTCGTGTAACGTCTACTGTAATATCAAAGGAATAAGCAAGCTCAACGCGAGAAATGTGTGCATTGTTTGGGGAACCCTGTAATTTCAGAGTAACCGAAGAAAACAGGCATGCAGGTCTCACCATGCCGCGGCAAAGGGGTACGTGCATTAAACACTATTTTCTGATCTGGTTCTTGTCTTCCGAGCGTAATTAGGAGAAGTAGCGGAATGACGATGAGGACAGGTCATCTTAAAAACAAATTTTCGTGTTGCAAATAAAAGGGAATGGCGCGGAAATTCTGAAACTCGAGCTGCCGCTGTTTCAATTTCGGGTTGGTGGCGGACGATGTCGCTTCTCATCGATGACAGGTGATGTTTATCGCTTTAGTGTGCCATTTACCTTCTATACGTGCTTTTAATCTAACTCTGTAGCACCGCCACATTTCATCTACACAGCACGAGCGAAACGACTGATGAGAAAGACGAATGCAGCTGCGCATGTGGAAAGCGCTGTTAGAAGTCAACTGCACCAAGCGTCACGAATAAAAGCCCACTCAGGCATAATTTGCTACAGTACGAAACAGTACTTGATACGCTTCGTCGAAAAAGCAGTACCAAATACATTCTGGACGCGCTAATGTGAACCAGCAGAACACCGACGGCACCTCACCAGATTGTGGCCTCGCCCTAGCTCGCTCTCGCTCCGGTTCGGTCTAAACATAATTAGGTAAAATGTTCGCTGCAAAGTCGGCTGCCTAATGAAGGTTTCCACCTATTCTTTCTTAAATTTATCCCCCATTGATGGTATAACTTGCTTAGAGCGCGACAACGTGCATCACAACAAAGAGTAGAGTTGGCGATGCTAGCGCAACAGGACGACACAGAGCTGAGCAGACGAGGCTCCGTACGTACTGTGTGCAGCGACGTTCTGTCGTCCGCTAGTGTCGTCCCATAGCGATGCGATGGACCCTTATTTTTGAAACGTCTTTCCCGAGGACTTTGCTGCTCTCCTCATGCAGTTGACGGCGCAACAGGTAGGCATTGTCACGAAGAAAAACGAGAACGTCGAAAAGACAAAATGCTAAGCGGAAAAACCGTACTGAGGTCCGATTTCGCGCACTGCCAAAGGCTGACTTCCGGGACATGCCGCCCAACTTCCGGTGGCCTCACTTTAGAGCGCCCGATGCGGCATCCAGCCCCCTAGTGGAGATCAGTGGCGTTAACAGAGCCTGCACTTAACGGCTAACCAACGTATTCGGTGGCGGCGTCTATGGGAGCCACTGAAACCCCTCCGAACACTCACTGAATAATAAAATACCTGTGCCAAAGCTCGAAATCGAACCAGGGTTTTTGGCGTTTGAGGCGGAGACGGTGCCACTCCGCCACGACGGCTCAAGCTTTGACGATGAATAAAGGCGCATCTAGTGAATGCACTCTTCCGATGCAGAAGTCTCCGCGCTTTCGTTACGTATATCTTGGCCTAACCGAGCTAACAGAGCTGACCTAACAATTGTTTCTTAACTGCCTTGTATCTTGTCTGCCGTCCCTAATAAAGGATTTCCGTTAAGTAGTTCGAAGTTGACGGGCACAGCCGGGAACGTTTCACCGGGCAAGCGTACGAAGACACAAGTGCTCTTTATACTGCAAACTGCCATGTACGATCACCGACCATCGTGCCATCATAGTTTTTGATCGACCGTGGCGATCATCTGACCAGCCTTAACAGGCTCCTTCAAAGGTTAACTAGCACTTGAAGCGGCACTTGCAGTTCCTCTGCTGTTCGGCGCTTGTAAATCGAGGCTCGTCAAAAATAAAGCCACGGGGCACGCAAAGCTCATAGGCGCGAAGCGCCATAACAAACCGAAACCAAGCATCGGTTTTCTTTGCTTCCAACATTCAGGTTGTCTTTTGTCTGTCTTCCTTGTGTGATAAAAGTGAACCATCGGTTTCAAAACAAAACTTACTTCAATATTGAACCGCGCAACCTTCCTTGTCAGCCTCAGGGATTCGTGGAGTACATGTAGAAGGGAAAATTCCTCCAAACTGGCGTCTCTTGTCCTATGACGTCATCACGCTTGTACTTGCGAGAGTGGCCTGTGGCGGCGATACCTGTATTTTGGTTCTTGCTCTTTTCTACCTTACAAGAGCTTTGTTTTCAGTAAGAGTGGCGTTTTGTGATCAGGAGCTGGTATTCTATCGATACAAGCCAACTTCAATTTCTCCTGAGTGTCCCTTTAAGACTCCCAGGTCTGTGTAATTATCTCAAGACCTCCACTGCGGCCGTAGCCCGAGTTAAACTGTGACGTTAAACCTAAGTAAATACAACATTTTCTTGCTCAATTTATCATTATATCCCTGTATACATGCGGCCGCCTAGATTTATAAGCTGCCCCCCCCCCCCCCCACACACACACACACCCACATCACAACTCCCCGCTGATCTCCCGCTGTTCATATCACTTCAATTGTTAAGTTGGTTGTGTACTCGCGTTGCATATCTCCACCTTGCAGCGGCTTATGTTAGTCCGGAAGAGTTCGGAACAGTGACAGAAAAATGCAACGGTACAGCTGCACAACAGCGGGTTCGTAGAGACCACCGGTGCGGAGACACACCGTCGCATCCATTTCCGAGAGATAAACTCCGGAATACTACTGATTCCTGTTGCACAGGCTGTCTGTGCGCCTTTGAAAGGAGACTTCGTTTTTTCAGACCACATTCTCCGCGAATGCTGTGCGTCTAGTCGGGATAAGATGAGAATAGTCGGCGCCACTCGAGAGACAAAGCTTGAAGTCGACTGTGTGCCCTCAGTCTTCGCAAGAACGCGCAAAATAGAGAGCATCAGCTGCGAGTTTGGTAAGATAAAGCAAAGGAAGGAATTAGTGCGGTTACTGCACTCATCTAGCTCTAAGGAAGGGCAGCCGGTCGCCGCTCTGTGTACGCGGTGTATAACGCGCATAACGCCAAAAGAAAGCCGATTTATTGCAGTTTTAAATCTTTTTAACTGTTGGCCGCTAGGTTTGAGTCCACCATGGCACGGAAAAAATTCTTGAAAACGTCCGTACTTGATATGCAATAGAATATCCCACAAAGGATGTGAGGATAAATAATTATGTTATGCCTTGACTGGCATACCGTAGGTGTTGCGAAGTACATTGCTGAGCCGATTCCAGTCCCAGTCGAAAAAAACAACCAATTGTGTTCCAACGCGAAATTACCATTTAGCACCAACTGGATATTCCCAAATGTGTTTTCAACACCACCGGCGCCACTCCAGTTAGCCAACACCTAAAGCCTGGACTCCATGTACGCGAAAACTCACGCGAACGCGACGGCGGCAAGCGAACGAGCGACGCCGTCGCGCGAAGCAAAATGCATGTGTCGTTTGCCGTGTCGCTCGGATCTGCACCCACAGAAAATTTCGCTCGTCGCCCGGAAGTTGCTTACGCGATTAGCCAATAGCAGCTAAGGCAGCGTACGTCACTGCCGGTAATTTCGCGCGCTTTCTCGAAAGTGCCGCATTGTTGGCAAGTTTTTTCGAGTGCTCGTAGGTGTATCACATTTGCGCTACCATGGCACACGCTCAAGCACAAGCCTTCAATGAAAAACTCATCGACGCCGTGGAGTGCGAGCGGGTCCTTTGGGACCTGCAGCAAAAAAACTATAAGGCCCGCAACGTTTCGGAAGCGGCGTGGCGCCGAGTAGCCGAAGCCGTCGGTGCAACACGTGAGGTTTTGTAAACAAAGCACTCTGTCGGTGCCATTCACTATACGAAATGCTGACCGTACGCCGAGTGCCGCGTTTCGCAATTGCCGTGTTTTACGACGTGGCAAGTTGTGTAACGTCGAGCGATCGTTATCGTTCGCTAGAAAATGCACTCTGCCGGGCAGTAGATTTGCATGCCAAATCGATACAGGCTTTCACCTGATAGCCGATTATTATTGCGCTTTTCATGCCTTCGCAGTTCCTGACGTGAAGCACCGTTGGAAAAATCTGCGCGACACATTCAGGAGGGTTTTTAAAGGGCTCCGCCAATCAAAAAAGAGCGGGACTGGGGCAGACGAGGTTGAAGAGACAACTTGGCTTTTCTTCGAAAGGCTGCTCTTCCTGCGGGACACGATGCTCAGCAGACCGTAAGTCAATTTGGAGGTTATCATTACATTTCACTGAATGTATGCTGTTTTATGTGCAGTTTCGCCGCTGATTTACCGTTTTGCACAGAACAAGAAAACCAAGGCCCAATATTATTCCCTGTCTGCCGTGTTGAAAATTATTGTAGCAAATTATTTGTACTTGCTGCCTCTTAAATAATTCGAGCAGACCATTGTCTTCAAGTCACATTAAACTTTAAAGGGCCTCATTTTCCCGATTGAAACTGGAGGTACTTACTTATCTTTTACCTTACTGTAGGACCTCGGGCAACTTGGAACCGCTGCCGCATGCGGAAGCGGTATATATTGTGCCCGAAGAAAACATCAGCGACACGCCACAGGGAAGTGCAGAGGCGATTTTTCAACAAATGTTTGCCGAGTCTGCCTCTTTGCCATCAAGTCCTGGGACAAGCGCAGCACCAACACCAAATGCCCCAAGTGCCAGTGTTGAGCTTGTGGCTGAAATGCCCAGCACAGGCTCACATAAAAAAAGGAGCAGAATAGAGAAGTATGATAGTCAGATTGATATGCTTGGAGAAATGCTAAAAAAAAAACCGGACAGCCTCGATCATTTCGGAGCATACTTAGTCGACAAAATGAGGGAAGTGCCAAAGAGGCTGCAGAATGAAATGCAGATGCAGTTATTGCAGTGTGTATTTGAATTCATACCGGAGAAGTAATGTACTTGATTTATCCTGTGAACTGCTGGAAGCAATATGAGGGGGAACACAGGAGCATGGGGCCTCCGTACTTTGCAAAGTGCAGCCACCAACAGACTACAACAGGTGGCATCAGGGTCATGCTCGGGAAGGATAGGCGGCCATGCTTACTTTGCGTGCGCCTTTTACACTGACAATTCTCGCCTTCTGTCCCTGACAGTACTTTGCAAAGCAAGAAGGCCACACGCTCCCATGTTCCCTCTTATATTGCTTCTAGCTATACATCATGCATGGGAGATGATATTGTCACGTAGTGGTGACGGCAGTCGAAGCAGCGATGAATACGGACGAAAGGATCTTCTAAAAGAACTGTTTATTGGGCTGACTTGCACCCAAAATGGACTGAATCACTCGGCGGCGGCGAAGCGACAAGCGTGCTCGGCGGTCGTCGAACAGAATGCCCGCCGCTGTCGGCCGTGCTCAATTTAAAGCTGATAGCGAACATTCGAGATAAAGGGCGCAAAGTTACTAGAACATTCCGGAACAACGTAGAATCAGCTTTGCCTGGCTGCGATCAATCGAGATAAATCTAGTCGCGTCTTGCGTCGCAAACAAAGTGATAAGGTGGTGTCGCGGCAGATTTGAAAAACGAATAAACACTGCAAATATTCGCGGCATTACTCCCCTCTCAAAGAAGCATCGACCCGATGCATTAAAACAAATAATGCGACTAGTAAGGGGAAAAAAACGGATCTTGCGAAAATAGAGCATGGAAATGCAGCGGCCTTTAGCGCGCATAATACGGCTTCAGACGGACTACATGGACAACTTCTGGTCGTACGCGGCGTCGCTGGGATGCAGTCATTGCGTCAGGGATGACTTCATAATCCAGTTCACCCAGCCGACGAAGAACCTTGTACGGGCCGAAATAGCGGCGCAAAAGCTTTTCACTCAATCCACGGCGGCGAATGGGCGTCCACACCCAGACTTGGTCTCCTGGCTTGTATTCCGCGTTGCGTCTTCGTAGGTTGTAGCGTCTGGCGTCGGACCGCTGCTGATCTTTGATCCGTAATCGGGCAAGCCTTCGAGCTTCTTCTGCGCGTTGAAGGTAGGCGGCAACGTCGACGTTCTCTTCTTCTGTAACGTTGGGCAGCATGGCGTCTAGCGTGGTCGTGGCATCCCTGCCATGGACGAGCCTAAAAGGCGTCATCTGGGTGGTCTCCTGCACTGCGGTGTTGTAGGCGAAGACGACGTAAGGCAGGATGACATCCCAGGTTTTATGTTCGGCATCGACATACATAGCGAGCATATCGGCGATGGTTTTGTTCAGGCGCTCGGTCAGTCCGTTGGTCTGCGGATGGTATGCAGTTGTCCTCCGGTGGCTGGTTTGGCTGTAGCGCAGGATGGCTTGCGTGAGTTCCGCCGTAAATG
The DNA here is from genome assembly GCA_030143305.2 of Amblyomma americanum. Classification (NCBI taxonomy): domain Eukaryota; kingdom Metazoa; phylum Arthropoda; class Arachnida; order Ixodida; family Ixodidae; genus Amblyomma; species Amblyomma americanum. Next base: position 11,696 of record JARKHS020007950.1, on the reverse strand, counting down.
CTGTTCCTCTGTCCGTGATGAGCACATCGGGGGCGCCGTGTCGAAGAAGAATGCACTCCACGAAAAATTTGGCCACTTCTGCTGCTGTTCCGTTCGGTAGGGCTTTCGCCTCGGCGTAGCGGGTCAGGTAGTCGGTCGCTATGATGATCCACTTATTTCCAGATGTTGACGTTGGAAAAGGGCCAAGCAAGTCCATGCCAATCTGCTGAAAGGGTCTTGAGGGAGGTTCAATGGGGTTCAGAAATCCTGCTGGTCGTGTGGGAGGAGTCTTTCGTCGCTGACAATCTCGGCATGTTTTCACATAGTGTGCGACATCGGCAGACAGTCGGGGCCAGTAATACTTGTCTTGAATGCGGCGGAGGGTGCGAGTAAACCCGAGATGTCCAGCTGTCGGCTCGTCGTGTGAAGCCTGTAGAACTTCTTCGCGGAGACAAGTAGGTACAACAAGGAGGTAGGCTGTTTTGTTCGCTGTAAAGTTCTTCTTCACAAGGACCTCATTCTGCACACAGAAAGAAGACAGTCCTCGCTTGAATGAAGCGGGGGGTGAAGAAACCTTGCCTTCCAGGTACTCGATGAGGCCTTTTAGGTTGGGGTCCGAGCGTTGCTGCTGAGCAAAAGAGCTTGCGCTGATGGGTCCCAGGAAGGCGTCCTCATCGTCGTCCAGCGGCGGTGCATCTACAGGGGCTCGTGAGAGGCAATCGGCGTCAGTGTGCTTGCGTCCGGACTTGTAAACGACGGTGACGTCAAACTCCTGGAGACGCAGACTCCATCGAGCGAGTCGGCCAGAGGGATCCTTCAAATTGGCAAGCCAGCAGAGCGCGTGGTGGTCGCTGACCACCTTGAACGGCCGTCCGTAGAGGTAGGGGCGGAATTTCGACGTAGCCCAGATGATGGCAAGGCACTCCTTCTCAGTGGTCGAATAGTTAGCCTCGGCCTTGGAAAGGGAACGGCTAGCGTATGCGATGACCTTCTCCAGCCCGTCACTTTTTTGAACGAGAACGGCGCCTAGTCCCACGCTGCTTGCGTCGGTATGAACTTCAGTATCGGCGTTTTCATCAAAATGCGCAAGGATCGGTGGGGACTGTAAACGACGCTGAAGTTCCTTGAAGGCTTCTGCTTGCGGCGCTTCCCATTTAAACGGCACGTCTGCCTTCGTCAGTTGGGTCAGGGGCTCGGCGATGCGCGAAAAGTTTTTCACAAATCGTCGGTAATATGCGCATAGTCCGAGAAATCTGCGCACTGCTTTCTTATCGGCCGGCGGTTGAAACTGTTCAATAGCGGCTGTTTTCTGCGGGTCTGGGCGTACTCCTTCCTTGCTAACGATGTGGCCTAGAAACAGCAGCTCTTCGTAGGCAAAGTGGCATTTCTCTGCTTTCAAGGTTAGGCCAGACGACTTGATTGCGTCTAGTACTGTTCGAAGTCTTTTGAGGTGCTCTTCAAAGTTCGAGGCGAAGACAACGACGTCATCTAAATATACCAGACAAATCTGCCACTTCAGGCCTGCCAGCACTGTATCCATTACTCGCTGAAACGTCGCTGGTGCGGAACAGAGACCAAATGGCATCACCTTGAACTCAAACAGCCCATCCGGAGTTATGAATGCTGTCTTCTCGCGATCTCTTTCGTCGACCTCAATTTGCCAGTAGCCGCTCTTGAGGTCCATCGATGAGAAATATTTGGCGTTGCAGAGGCGGTCCAGTGTGTCGTCGATGCGGGGGAGGGGGTAGACGTCCTTCTTTGTTATGTTGTTCAAGCGGCGGTAATCCACGCAGAATCGAAGTGCGCCGTCTTTCTTTCTCACTAGAACAACCGGTGCCGCCCATGGGCTGTTTGAAGGCTGGATGACGTCGTCGCGAAGCATTTCTTCGACTTGGTCCCGGATGGCTTGTCGTTCTCGCGGAGACACACGGTAGGGGCTTTGACGGAGAGGTCGGACGTGTTGATCCGTTATAATGCGATGCTTGGCAATTGGCGTCTGTCGCACCTTCGGCGATGTCGAAAAGCACTCACTGTAGTTTTGAAGCAGATTGCGGATCTGGTCTTGTCTGTTCCGGTGCAGGGCTGGGTTGATGTCGAAAGTGGGCGAGTTCTCTTGGTCAGGCGGATCTTCTGCGGAGGGGTCGGAGAGGGCGAAGGAATCTCGTACGTCAGATATTTCGTCGTAGAAAGCAATCGTCGTTCCTCTGTTAATATGCCGGTATTCTTCGCTGAAGTTTGTCAGCAGTACTTCGGCCTGGCCATTGCGGAAATGTGCGATGCCTCTTGCGATGCTGATTCCTCGGTCTAGTAGCAACTGCATGTTCCCCTCGATGATGGCTTCAGTGTTTATGGCTTTCGTGGCGCCTACGGTCACGATAACGCTTGAACGGGGTGGGACGCTCACTTCTTCCTCCAGGACACTTAGGGCAACGTGATTTTCCCGAGTTTTCATCGAAGCGATGGCTTCGTCCGTCGAAAGCGTGATCAGCTTGGATCGCAGGTCGATGATCGCCTGATGCTCATTAAGGAAATCCATACCCAAGATTACTTCGCGGGAGCATTGCGGTAGCACAACAAAGATCGCAGGATAGGTATGTCCTTTGACAGTCACTCGCGCTGTGCATCGTCTTGATGGCGTAATGAGGTGGCCCCCAACTGTGCGAATTTGTGGGCCGTCCCAAGCCGTTGTGACTTTTCTGAGCTGCGCAGCGAATGTTCCATTCATCACCGAGTAATCTGCTCCTGTGTCGACTACAGCGGTAACTTTCCGGCCGTCGATAGTCACTTCTAGGTCGGAGGTCCTGGCTCTTGCATTGCATGTCGCTCTCGGCGTCGGGTCACGGCTTCGTCGCGTATGCGAGTCACGGGTTGGGCGTGTGGTCGAAGCTCCTCTGGGTGGCGGCGTCGATTTCAAGGTAGCTTGCGTCGTGGTCGAGGTTCTCATTGTGTGCGGCGTCGGTGCAGCGAGTGTCGGTTCTTCATGCGGCGTCGCGGGTGCAGCGTCTTCATGGGGTGTGGTCGGTGGAGGATCTTCGGCGTTTAGCTCGTGAGCAACCTCACCTCCAGAGGTTGCTGCCTTTAGTTTCCCCTACGGGGGCTGGGCGACCTTCCTCGTACCGCGGCTGCGTAGCTGCGGCGTGGCGACGCAAAGCGCGAGGTTGACGGCGATGGTGAGCGCGAAAAGCGGTTCGGCGTGTACTCTTCTCGACGCAGGTACTCGTCGATTTCGTGCGGACGTTGTCCGAAGCGTGGTCGTGGGGCGTTAACGGCAAATCCTCGAAGACCGATACGTCGGTACGGGCAGTGACGAAGAATATGGCCGGCTCACCGCAATAGAAGCACAACGGCCGGTTGTCGGAAGTCCTCCAGGCGTCGCATTTCCTGGGGCTTGAGCGTCGGTAATAGGCTGGGCGGGCGGGCGCTGGGAGGCGGCGTTGTGGAACGATTGACTCATCTCGGGGAGGACGTGGGGGTTGTCGCTGGGGCTGAGCAGTACTTACTGCAGCGGCGTAGGTCATGGCCTGGGGTTCTGTGGCCGTCGGGGTGCCAAGTGCCTGTTGCACTTCTTCCCGTACCACATCCATCAGAGTCGCTGCTTGTGGCTGTGGGGAAGATGGCAGTAATCGGCGTAGCTCCTCTCGGACGATTTCGCGGATAACTTCCCGCAAGCTGTCGCTGGTGGTGGCCGGCGTGTCCGAACGGATTGCACAGGCAGAGGAAGGGCGATTGTACTGCCGAGCTCGAACGTCGAGGGTATTCTCAATCGTGCGTGCTTCTTGCATAAACTCCTCGACTGTTTTTGGCGGCTGGCGGACGAGGCTTGCAAAGAGTTGTTCTTTTACGCCGCGCATTAAAAACTGAACTTTCTTTTCCTCGGTCATCCCGGGATCGGCGCGACGAAATAGGCGCTTCATCTCCTCGACGTAGCTGCGGACGGCCTCATTCGGAAGCTGGATCCTGGACTCGAGGAGTCGTTCGGCTCTTTCTTTCCTCACGACACTGGTAAATACCTTCAATAGTTCTCTCTTGAATAGCTCCCATGTCGTAAGGGACGACTCGTAGTTTTCGTACCACGTGCGTGCGGAGCCATCCAATGAGAAAAAAACGTGTCCAATCTTTGCCGCATCATCCCACTTGTTGAATGACGCCACGCGCTCAAATTGATCCAACCATTCTTCAGGGTCTTCGCCTAGAGATCCATTGAAAGTTGGCGGCACCCGCGGCTGCTGCAGTATAATCGGTGTCGACATCTTCGGCGATATTGCGGTGCTCGTAGCCGCGTCTTTTCGCTGTCTTGTGCGGTCCGGCAGTTTCCCGAACTCAGGCTCCTCTCCCTGGAGACGTCGGCTGGCTCGCTGAGCTGCTGGCTCGTCGTCGGGTGCGAAGCGCTCAGGGCTGGCTTCACGACTTGAAGGGGGCGTCCGGAACATGGAAGGCTACCCCGCACCTCCACCAGATGTCACGTAGTGGTGACGGCAGTCGAAGCAGCGATGAATACGGACGAAAGGATCTTCTAAAAGAACTGTTTATTGGGCTGACTTGCACCCAAAATGGACTGAATCACTCGGCGGCGGCGAAGCGACAAGCGTGCTCGGCGGTCGTCGAACAGAATGCCCGCCGCTGTCGGCCGTGCTCAATTTAAAGCTGATAGCGAACATTCGAGATAAAGGGCGCAAAGTTACTAGAACATTCCGGAACAACGTAGAATCAGCTTTGCCTGTCTGCGATCAATCGAGATAGATCTAGTCGCGTCTTGCGTCGCAAACAAAGTGATAAGGTGGTGTCGCAGCAGATTTGAAAAACGAATAAACACTGCAAATATTCGCGGCAATATGAAGGAAGCTAACAGTCACTGAAAGCAAGGAAAGCATAGGGAACTATATGCATATACATTTCTTCATATTGTGGTATTGCCCATTGAGAAATTATTACTGTAATATGGTAATGCCTGAAAGATAACAGATTACAAATTCGTTTGGTTTGGTTTATGGGGGTTTAACGTCCCAAAGCAATTCAGACTATGAGAGACGCCATAGTGAAGGGCTCCCTAAAAGGACCACCAGGGGTTCTTTAACGTGCATTGACACTGCGCAGTGCATTGACATTGCACAGTACATGGGCCTCTAGAATTTCGCCTTCATTGAAATTCGACCGCCGCGTCCGGGGTCGAACCCGCATCTTTCGGGCCGGCAGCCGAGCGTCATAACCACTCAGCCACCGTGGCGGCTGGATTACAAATTGGAACAAAGGCAAGCAATTGCCACCATTGCGATCCGAACCCACGACCTCCATGTCGTGTACGGTCGCGAGTTTGGTTCCCATTGCTGGCATATTCATGTTTTTGATCCGACTTGTAATCAGTTACCTTTCAGGCATAACGAGATTACAGTACTAATTTCCAAGCGACCAGTACCACAATACGAAGAAATGGAGAACAATATATGTATACAAACTCACTATGCTTTCCTTGCTTTCGGTGACTGTTGGTGTCACTCGTTTTGAACTGTACTATAGTGATGCTGTGATAACTCTGAATACTGTAGCTTTTACACGTTTGTGCAATAATCGAAATTATATTCCTTTATGGTTTCTTTATTTTATTTTAAAGTCAACTCTGTAATTGCAGTTGCAATGATTGGTTTGATTACTTAGGAGTCTGCATTTTTGTGAAATACAAGTTTTCTCATTTTAGTGTATGACTAGTAATGCCCGACTATAGTGATGCTGTGATAACTCTGATTACTGCAGCTTTTACACTTTTGCGCCGTAATCAGTTATGTTTCTGTACTTATTTCTTATTTTAAAGTCAACTCTGAAGTTGCAGTAGCAATGATTGGTTCGATTACTTAGGAGTCTGCATTTTTGTGAAGTACAAGTTTTCTCATTTTAGTGTATGATTAGTAATACCCGACTATAGTGATGCTGTGATAACTCTGATTACTGCAGCTTTTGCACAGTAATCACTGTTACGTTCCTGTATGTATTTCTTATTTTGAAGTCAACTCTGTAATTGCAGTTGCAATGATTGGTTTGATTACTTAGGAGTCTGCATTTTTGTGAAGTACAAGTTTTCTCATTTTAGTGTATGATTAGTAATAGCCGACTATAGTGATGCTGTGATAACTCTGATTACTGCAGCTTTTGCACAGTAATCAGTTACATTTCTGTACTTATTTGTTATTTTAAAGTCAACTCTGAAATTGCAGTAGCAATGATTGGTTCGATTACTTAGGAGTCTGCATTTTTGTGAAGTACAAGTTTTCTCATTTTAGTGTATTAGTAATACCCGACTATAGTGATGCTGTGATAACTCTGATTACTGCAGCTTTTGCACAGTAATCACTGTTACGTTCCTGTACGTATTTCTTATTTTAAAGTCAACTCTGAAATTGCAGTAGCAATGATTGGTTCGATTACTTAGGAGTCTGCATTTTTGTGAAGTACAAGTTTTCTCATTTTAGTGTATTAGTAATACCCGACTATAGTGATGCTGTGATAACTCTGATTACTGCAGCTTTTGCACCGTAATCACTCTTACGTTCCTGTACGTATTTCTTATTTTAAAGTCAACTCTGAAATTGCAGTAGCAATGATTGGTTCGATTACTTAGGAGTCTGCATTTTTCTGAAGTACAAGTTTTCTCATTTTAGTGTATGATTAGTCATACCCGACTATAGTGATGTGATAACTGAATAATGCAGCTTTTACACTTTTGTGCAATAATCAAGGTTATGTTCCTGTATGCATTTTTATTCACAGTCAGCTTTGCCACTGTAGACATTGCAGTGGTCATTTTGAATGCTTACATGTCTGCATTGCTGTGAAGCAAAAGGAGTCTTTAAAGTTTCTCATTTTATTGTGCGCTTAGTGATATCTGACTGCAGTGATGCTGCAAGAACTGTGAATGCAGCAGCTTTTACACTTTTGTGCAATCAAGGTTACATTCCGTTATGCATTTTTTATTTATAGTCAGCTTTGCCACTGTAGACATTGCAGTTGCAGTGGTCATTTTCAATGCTTACATGTCCGCATTTTTGTGAAATAAAAGGCGTCTTTAAAGTTTCTAAATTTAGTGTGTGGATACAGTGATCCATTACAATCACAAAGAGAACAGTGTGTTTACAAATTCATTTCTTTCCATCAGAAATACGGGGCGAAGCAAAAAGCTGCAGCAGCAGCTTGACTAGTCGTGGCATCTAGCAAGTTACTGCTTTCGAACTCCCTGATTACTGAAGAGGTTGGAAAACATAATGGAATAATGAATTCTTTGCATGGCAATGTAAAGAATGAAGTATGCAGAGCTTTTATGCTACAAAAATTTAATACACAAGGACATATTCATAAGTTGTAAAGGTACATAACCTGAATGCAGAGGCTCACATGCAAAATAAAAGAAAGTCTTCAAATACAACAAAATAATTTCCCAATATTTACACACACACGCACTTGAGGCTGTAAATTATCGATATCCAACAAAGTTCGCTGGGGAAAAAAGACAATGTAATACAGAGAATGCAGATGGTCAAACATAATTGCGCTTTTTAACTGACTGGGGACCACAGGGACGACACAAGCACTGGTGCGCAAACAGTCAACTGAAGTTTATTGCGGTTTGCACACATATGTAAGGGTCAAATGTCAAAACATAAATAAAAGAAAACATTGAAAGCAGCAACTTTCCTATCGTATCAACAAGCATCAAAAAAACTCTCCCAGCAGATCGGATATTACTTTTACTCCTTTGATATTACTTTTCCAAGATTTGCTTTTCTTGTTTGGAAAGCAAAAATGAAGGGTCTCTTACACAAGTCCCCACTTTTCACGATTCCAAGCATAAGCTTCCCACAGCTCCCTGATTGTCTTATCTCTGGCATTATGTTTGACCATGTTAACTACCAACTAGCCGAATTTGAAACTCTCTCAATGGAGGTGCATTGCTGCATGGTACTGGTACCCATCTTGTTCAGCGACTTCAGTTACCCTATTACCGTCTCCCTTTTGTCTGTCCAGTACATGAGCACAATCTAGGCAATTTTTGAGCCTAGTACAGGATCACTACCTTCAGGGAGCGATGATATGGCCCTCCTGTTGACATCAACCCCTGACAATGTAACAAGTATAAATCTGATAACTGTTATCAGCGATCACAACCTCCTAAAATTTCAAATGAAAATTCATCTTCATTTTCAACATTTCACAATGTTGACGGTCTTACAGGCAAAAAGCTGTGGGGACAGCTTGACGAGGCCTGAAAGCCGGCGGCAGGCAACAGTGACAGCCGTACAAAAGAAAAGTTCTACATGTTCTGCTGCTTCGAAAAAGACACATTTTATCATAAATGTACAAAAATAAGAGCAGAAGTAAGAGTAAAAAAAGACATGAAGCCATTATACAAAGACTAGCGTATGCATGCACACAAGCTTACAACAAACCCGATCACTGCATTCAAGTTAGACATAAAGCTAAGATTATTATGTTTATAGCACGAAAGCGCAAGTCATTCTAGAAATATTGAACGCAAAACTTTTCGGGTTATTAAAGGATTAAAAGAACTGGGTACATTGAGCTTATTGAGTAACACTGGCATGTATAGCTTAATGACTGTAGAAGGTAATTTGTTCGGCGGTGTGCAATTTCCCATTTTTCAGGCACGCGTTTTAAAAATATTCAGCCTAACATTGCACCTGAAAGTGTCAATAAAAATTCTTTATACTTTGCATTACCAAAATGAAACTGGTGGAGGAGACGGTAATTATAAAAGGAGTGAATATTGATTATATGATGCTGACTAAATAGCTCGGCTGAGGGATGTAAATATGATACATGGTTTAAGCAACGTATCGCTTTTTTTTCTATCACTATTCCTTTTCTATCACACCACTTTTTCATTATCAATGAAAAGCAGACCACCTTCTAGAAAAATGCCAGATTATGGCAGATCAAACAATGAAATCATTAATGGTACTATTCGCAGTGGTTTAGTGGTTAAGGCACTCATCTACTAAGCCGGAGTATCCGGGTTCGAACCCGACCGCAGCGGCCGCATTTCAATGGAGGCAAATGCACAAGGCGCCCGTGTGCTGTGTGATGTCAGTGCACGTTAAAGAACCGCAGGTGGTCGAAATTATTCCGGAGGCCTTCACTACGGCGTCCCTCATAGCCCGAGTCGCTTTGGGACATTAAACCCTCATAAAAGCATAAAGCTAATGCAAGATGATGATAGACTGTCATCTAAGAGAATGGATGAGAAGGAAACATGCAACTACAATTAGTAGTCTGCACTCGACGCACACATGGCTGAGCCACTGCCCAAGCCTTACGGCTTGCTGACACCAGGCAGGCTCCACTGCCAGGGCACTTGGCCTTCAGTACTAAAAAAACTCCAAAAATGTGTTGCGCACAACAGTGGCACCCTGTGCACAGTTGCGTGCCCTCGTCCTCTGCAACTGGAACATTGCAGAGGTAGACGCAGCCTCCCGCCAGGAGCCCTCGTGAACATTTCCGAACGTGTCGGTGCAGTCAGCGTAGCCAGGAGGGCAGTAGTAGCTAGCGGAACTGCTCTCCATACAAAGAAAATTATGGAGCACACATGTTGCTTTTACTACACTGTCCACATTTTTGGGCTCGAGGTTGATCTTTCTCTCGAAGATGCGCCACCGAGACACCAAGATGCCGAATGCATTTTCGACACATCTTCTGTAAAAGAAACAATCACAATTTTGCTTGCAAAACTAATATGCGTCTCACTTTTCTCACACCAAGCAAAGCCCTTTTTGTGACTCAATAGGCTGGTTTTAGCACTTATAAAATATCGCATGCCTGCAAGTCTACGATGCTAACTGGTGACTGAGTGAGGCCAGAAACACAGTTAAATTTACTGTTAGGTTCTCACTTGAGTGATACATACCGTGCTCGGCTGAGGCGGTAGTTGAACACCACCTCTTTGGCGTCTGTGCGGCTCCCTGGCAGTGGCCGCATGAAATCTGGGCGCAACTGGAAGGCCTCATCGCCAACGAAAACATGAGGGCACACCTTCTCCGACTTTGGCAGTCGAGCTGCACGAGGCAGATTGAGCTTGCCCTCATGCAGACGTTGCCCAATGGGGGAATCTTTAAAGATGCCCCCATCACTGAGTCTTCCAGGTGCGCCCACGTCCACCAGCCGAAAAAGATACTTGCTGTCCACCACGGCCAGCAGAACAATGGAATGGGTACCCTGCGAATAAGTGCGAATACAAACACTAAAGGGGGTCCACATGTGTCACCAGAGTGAGCAGTAGCAAGTGCGGTGACCTGGCATGTCATCCCACCCTCTACCACGTCCTGATGCTCGCTCTGCACCCACAGCAGTTGACCCTCCCCTCGTACTGAGTTTACTGCTGGAATGTCATGAACTTTGTTTCTTGCAGTGCGTTACAATTATTATTGCAATGCAGTAGTTTTCGCAAAAAAAAAGACTTTGCCTCCTCAGAATACACACTTGCAATCACGCCACACAAAACACCAGCTCAGTGTGACTGTTTCACAGTCAGATGTGACCCTTTCCACAATGCTCTTTGGGCCTTGACAGCAGTGCAACAAATGGATTACTCCCTTTTTTACATCACAACATACAAATACTTTGCTTTCATACCTTGTAGTTGAAATAAAGGCTTCCAGCATTCTTGGGGCACTTGATTTCAATGTGCTTCCCATCAACGGCTCCCAGGCAGTTCGGAAATTGCCACAGACTCCAGAAGTCTGCAGCAATTTCCCTCCACTCGTTCTCTGTTGGAGCCTGCAATACGGAGGACTAGTGGTTAATGAAAACTGAAATGCCTATATCGTAGCTGTACTGTACTAGAGGGCAAAATTAATTGACACACCTTCATGTAAATTGGAGCAAGCACCTCCCAGAGCACTGTGCATGTCAGATGGATTGCCCGTCTGGCTGTTTCGATCCCCACCCTGAACGCCATTGCGGCATCTTTAATCAGCATTCCTGATGACAGGTACCTGAAAATATAGACAATAACAAGAATTCCATCAAGTTCCAAAACGCACGCACACGCGCGCGCGCTGTGCTACTCTGTGAATTATTACAGGCAAGCAATCTCCTGTACAATGTCCCCAAACAAGCGTCGTCTGCTCAGAGGCGCTCGTCGCACAGCGTCCCTTCAGAAACAGTACGTCCTTACCGCAGCGTCAGGGCGAGGCGCTCGCCAGACGATATGGGCTCTCTGCACAGCCACTCTTTTGTTAGACGACTTGCAACCATTGAGTGGAGGAGGTTAAATGTCTCCGGGGACATGCGGTAAAACTTGTGGAACAGCGATGCGTCCCCGTCTTGCATCACCTTCATCTGCAAGAATGCATTGAACCATATGCAGTTGCGCTGCTTTGATTTCTTCGCCAGGAACAACTTACCGCTGTAAAGAATTCGCTTTCCTCAGCGCGCCGCTCCCAGACTGGTCGAACCCAGTACTTGCGTGTAAGGGCCTTCTTTCTTTTCAAAATTAGGCGCAAACGTAGAGCTGCTACTTTCTGCTGCCACTCCATTTCGATCGGGGAAAAGCGCGGGGAAAAGCGCGCGGGGAAAACAGCCGAAAACAAACTCCACAACCAAGTGCCAAAAAGTTACGTGAGTGTTCAGTTAAACAGTCTACACTCAATGCACAAAGCTGTAAACACATTTTATTTTGAATTTCATGCGCAATATTTTAAACCTTGCACATAATG